>CAEGAE010087306.1:0-38906 GCA_903067095.1 Girardinus metallicus | reverse complement strand
GATCGCCAGCTCTCTCCCTTATGCAATAAATGTGGAAGAGAGGTTGGAACGTACTACCATTATTTCTGGCAATGCAAATTGATTAAAAGATTCTGGGGGGCAATTTGTAAAGAGTTGAGTGATGTGTTTCATGTAAAGATCAGCTGTGACCCAGGTCTGTTTCTTCTTGGCCTCCCTTCGAAATCAATCACTCTGACGCAATCGCACTTCAAACTTTGTGACAAACTATTGCTTCTGGGTAGAAGATGCATTCTAATTAATTGGATTAAGGACAGGCCGCCAACTGTTACACAATGGTACAGAGAGATATTTAGGGTCCTCCCTCATGAAAGGATTAGTGCAGTTCTTAAGGGTAATGAGAAATGTTTTATTGATATGTGGTCTCCTATGCTTAGCTATCTACCTAAAGAGTTGATGCAACTTGTGTTGAGAGGTCAGAATCCTACAAAGTGGAAGGTATCACCAGATCTTACCTAAAGAACCTCCTCCTTTTGAATTACAATGTATCTTTTCTTATCATTCGACTAGGTATATTTGTGTTCATGTCAGGCTTTAAATATGCATAAATGCTTGCCGACCATTGAAAACATGACGTGACATGTGACATTGTACGGCGGTTTCACTTGGTTTTTTTTTGTTGTTGTTGTTTTTTGCTGTTTTGTTTTTGTTTTTTGTTTTTTTTTTTTTTTTTTTGTTTGTTTTGTTTCTCTTTCTACTCACACACTCATGTAACGCTATAGACAGTACAGTGTGTAATGTTCTATTTTCTCTGTTTGTGAAAACATAAAACTAATAAAAAAAAAAAAAAAAAAAAAATCTAAACCTCTAGATTGTGACACAACAAGCAAATGAAAGCTTTGGCTGTTCTTGTGTAGCTGAAGCTCAGTCAGATTGAATTGAGGCTCTTTATGAAGGTATGTCTCTACTAGTTTGGTACATTTTGGGGGAATTTTTTCCCATTCGTCTTTGCAAAATAGCGAAAGCTCACTGAGCTCATTTTTTCATTTAACCTTTGTTTAACCAGGATAGAAACTTGATGAGATTAAACATCTTATTTTTTTGTACATGCGTTAAGAGGAATATTTGTGGTCCAGCTTCATTTGTTGCATCCCTTGAGAAAACTACCATTGGAATTTTACATTGTTTTCTTTCAATAATTGCTTTCCTTTTGCCGCTTTTCCATGACATAAGCACTTTAGAGAGCACAACATGTGTTGGTTTGAGCTCTACGTCAAACTCCTCTTGGTAGGTTTGGTTGATCCTGCATTTGTACACGTTCGCAGTTTAAGTCTATTTTAAGCTGGTCAAAAAGTGGCCTTAAATGACCACTAATTTACGATAAATATTTTTCTTGGTCAGCCGTGGCGGGGGAGCTATCCAACAGCTGGAGTCACCGAGTTTGAATTTTGAAATGAAAAATGTAGGACTACATAAAGTAACTTTGAAGGCAGGTGCTGCACAGCAGATCACTTAGTATTCCTGACACCTTCCCACTGATGTATCTGCTCATCCATTTAGCCTGTCAAGATCTAAGCGCACACTAATGATCTTCAGCTTGATGCGAGCTTCCAATTGCTCACATCTGCTTCCACAGCAGCCGCCTAATTAAAACCCTGGTTGTGTCTTCGCATTGTGCATATATATGTTTCCCCCCCCCCCCATTTTTGCCTCTGGGAGATCAAACTCCACAGACCAAAAAGCCTGAGTATTGATCATCCCTCCTTTCCGGTCAGACACACTTTAGCTTTGAAAGTTGTCATCTTGATGCATTCGTCTCCAACCTGCTGGGCCAAGGACAAATGGCACTTAGCTGATGACACCCTCTTTTTGAGACCTCCTTGGAGACTCCTGCAGAGGTATTTCATCACTGCCAAAAACTGGAAAGTTAAAGCATACCTAGCATGTGCTTGCTTTCCTTTGGATGTCTATATAAGGTCATGTATAAAGATAAAGGTGCTTGGGTATTGATTTTCTGCTGTAGTGGCAAGGTTAATGAAAAGGGTGCTCAGGAAGAAAAAAAAAAAACCCCACAGTGCTCCATCAGAGGGCTTTTATGATTGTCCCGCCACGCTGTCACCAAGGCCAAGGAGCCCGGTGTTGCTCAGGACGGAGCGTGCGATCTGCAGCAGGGAGAGAGCGGGAGTTTTCTGTTCATTATTTTGAAGTGAAACAACATGCGAGGTCCACCATTGAAAGTAAAGAGTGCACACATTTTCCCAAAAAGCATCTCTTTGTTTTCTGCTCAACATTTAAGCCACAGAGTCTTCCTCCTGCAAAGTATGGTTCAATAAATACTCGAGTTAGTATATGGGAAAAAAAAAAAGAAAGCTAAAAAAAGGAAAAACTCTTCGAGTCTGCCGCCTGCTCTGCCGGCCTTGACTCATTTGTCAACCGCTTAGTGTCTCTAATCGCATTGTTTGGGCCGAGTAGGTGGCTCTGATTTTTAAATTAGTTTGCCACCTCACTGGGTAAAGGTGATTAGATTAGATTTGTGTGTTCCCAGTGATTGTATTCAGGTGTCATATGAGTGGAGAGGTGCCACACGAGTCGAAAGAGGAAAGTGAAGTGGGCACGCTTAGGCTATTAGGGAGTTGGTTTTGTTTTTCACTGATGGTAAACGGCACCGAGTTTTGTGTTAAATACTGCAACACGGTACAAGTAGTCTATCATCATCAGCTGGGAAATGTGGCTGCTGGGTAGTTTTATTAATTTTAATGAGATAGGAATAAGCCAAACCAAATAAATCCAGTTTGTTTCTCTAGAAGGTCTTTATAATTCACAATCATGATCAAATTACGATCAACAAAAGGTCAAAGTGAAAATTGATTTTTGGTAAAAAAAAATAAATAAATAAATAAGACAATTTGATAAAAACATGCAAGATAAAATAGTAAATGTTGTTGATCGTGACTAATTTATAAACAAAATTAAAGGGTTAAAGATCCATTGGCTCTGCCATTTGAACAATTCTCCTCTCTTTAGAGACGATCATTTGTTTTGTTTCAATAATGTCAGCCGTACATGAGTCAAGGTGAAGTTCTTACTGTATGAAAACATTTAGTAAAAATACCAACGATTTAAGGTAACATTGGCAAAATGATCTAATTGTGTTAGATCTAAGACACTAAGAAAAACAAAGTTTATTCCTCCATATATTACAATTACAGTGATCTTATATGTAGCCTTGGTTTAATATTTGAATTTAGAGCATACACATATAAAATATTGGATAAAGAATTGTATTTAAGTAAAAATTTAGTTGGTATTTTAAGGTGTGCGTTGTGGCAAATGTTATGTTTTCTCCTCCTGCTCCGATTGCAGCTTCCTCACAGATCACAGATTATCATTTTTCCATTTCGATTTTAGCCAGTGCCCTTTTATTGAAATGTGGCTAAATATAGGAAGAAAGTCTCTGAGTTGGTAACAGTGGGGTCACTATTGTTAACTACAGGCTCTCAGACATGACCTGGTGGGCCGGTCAGTCGGTCAAACCTCTCACTGCAGACAGGAGAGGACAGTGGCTGATTTTTAGACATTTGCTGAAGTAGAAAAGATCAGACGATGAGATCGGCTTCACGTAAATACTGACCGATCACCCTTCTCCCAAAATTGAGGAAATCGGCGCAAAATTGGCTCGATTTTGTGTTGGTAGTAAAAATATTATAGAGGTAGTAAAAAGCAGTAAATTCGACTCTGGGATTTCTATATAAACCCTGCTTGTATAGCAGGGTTTATATAAGCAGGGTTTATATACAAGCATTTAATAATGTAAAACTTTCAATTTTATATTTTTTTAACCAATACTTTTACGGGATACAAATACCATGAACTAAAACTCCAGCTCATTGAGTCTTTGGATAGGCAGTTTTTTTTTTGTTTGTATTTTTGTATACACTGTATGGTTGAATACTTTTAGACGGCGAAAATTAAATCGGTAACGAAAATGTGAATTTCAAGGGATTGCGAGCTCTTTGTGTTCAAGGCTTGACTCGTTTCCTTTCTCGCCTTCAGTAACTTCCGTTTCCTGATGATCGCGTTGGCCTACGCGGTCTCCACGGGAGTGATCGGCGGCTGGTCTGGAGTCCTGGACATGGTTCTTACTCCAGCCAAAGTCAGCCAGGTGAGATCCAAATTATTACATGGTTCTTCTAAGTTTGAGCACAGAAGACACGTGGAATTTAAACAAACAATGTGTCCTTTTGATTTGTGAGCCAAAGCGCATCATTTTTCATGGTTTTAAAATGTCGATTATTTAACAAAAAAAAAAAAAAAAGCAGGGAAGCATTTTTTTGTATGTTAGCCCTACTTTTCCACAGTGTGTCCTTGTCTTAATTTTATTCCTGCTGGGTTGTTTGCTCACATTTCTCATACCTGTCAGATTGTCATCTTTGCTTTCCTGACATTGCCAGAGTTTTGGACGTGTTCAGTTAGGGGACGGTTTGTTGTGCAGCTCGGAGAAAAGCCACTCTGCATGATTTGTACCTCCCTGCTTTCAACCCATGTCAAAACAAGCATTATTTTGAGGTTCTCATCAGACGGGTGCTGCTTGTGGGGAAATTACACACAGGAGAGCAGAGGATGAGACAGTTCTTGTCACACCTCTGCTTTGTGCCTCTCTCGGGAAGCCGCAAAGAAGGATACAAGGCCGTCATTTAATTTCCCCTCAAATTTAGCGCAATCTTTTCATCAGTGCTCGGTAACGTTAGTGTTTTGAGTGAACCTTATTGCTGGAATTTGTGCGTGTATTTCATTAAGGGCAAACGAGAGGGCAGAAGGGCGGAGGCTGCTAAAGTGAAGGAGAGGTATTGCAGTCAGGGGAAAAAAAACAAGCTGAAATGTTTGTTTAGTGACAGTTTGGGGGTGTCTGAATGAATAAAAGGTCATATTTAGACATCTTGTGCGAAGCCTGACGTGGGCTTACATACTCCAACTACATTTCAACTCATTCTGTCTCTCTGTCGGTGTTCAGATCCATGAACTGTGCAGATAAATGCACATCACATAGGCATCCTGTGAAACAGTAAAGGCGTCATGTCTGTCACCCTCCGTATTTTTATGTAAAATTTATTTACGCAGCACTTCAAACCTAGATGACCTCTCCTTGCTTGTGCCCACAGAAAAATCTGTGTCACAGAAAGCATTAGTATAAATATGAGAATAAAATGTTTTGCTGCTGTAGGGATAATTATTGCTTTCAGTTTGAAATAAAAGTATTTAGACTGTGTCACACATTACTTGTGTGTAAATGCCATAACAGAGTTAAACTGTGGTCTTTTTACTCTCATACCAGTCCATGAATCCAGCACGCACTCCACACAAACAGGTGTGTGACTTTGTCTCTTTGGCCATTTGAGCCAATGGCACAGCTGCTGTGATACCTGATGCTCTGCTCTCCTCTGCCCTTCACTAGTGTTGAAATCCACGTCATGTCAGTAATATTTTATACTCCACCTGCATTTGATTTGGCAGCTTTCCTTGAAGCATGCCCATTAGTTATTTAATCAATCTTTTTCACAATTTAACACCAGATAACACGGGAGCTACTGCTGCTGGATGTTTTTCTGTGTGTATGTTTTGATTGTATCTAAAAAGAATAAAACAGGCCGGATCATTTTGTCCAAAACCTCCTGTAGATGTAAAACATAAGTATGGACTACAAGGCCGGAGAGAAACGGTGACAAAGTATCTCTGGTCTCCCTGCTGTCATCCTGAGATGTAAGATCCCACTAAATGACCTGGAAATGCACCCAAACAGATTAACAAGTTGCATAAATTGATTCTGAAAGCGATAAGCACAGGAGCAAAGGCAAAAAAAAAAAAAAAAAAAATGTCTAGCTGGCTGGTACATGGTACACCAAGAGGGATGTGAGAACCCAGAAAATTAATAACAAACATGTTTTTTTTTTGTTTTTTTCGTAGTTGTTTCAGTCTCATAAGTACCTGCTGTCTTACATGAACATGAGCGAGATTTTCAGAAGGAGCTAAGGTGTTTGGAGAGTACACTAGTCTCTCAACTAGCGTTGTTTTTCACAAATCGTGCAGCCTTTAATTAAAGAATTGCTTTTTTTTTTTTTTTTTTTGCTCCACCCATAAGCTTATTCCCTGCAGCTACACTGGCAATGCCTCACCTTGCCAAATCAAATCATTTTTAGCCAGGTTTTGCAGGTAATGAACATACAGTGAACACCTGGTATTCATGGGTTTTAGGGGCCACAACAAATACATGAGGCCCCCTTATAACTGCCTGTTTTAATAGCTCAAACACCAAATATACCTCATTGTGTCAATACTCACAGTAGACACGACCACAGAAGCTATAGCCTGGTTCATATGGTGAGGCTTTTATGCCAGATTTAGACCTGATCTTTGCCTTCTGACATCTTAAGTACGCTCTGATTAGCATGACTACTCTAAAGATATTTCTGCTGTGCGAAGAGTGATCTAGGCTGCTCAAAAGAACATCAGGGAACATGTCGCATGTAGCCAATCAGAAAGCGATGTGATGGAAACCCCTCGCTTCAAAATACAAGATACAGAAAACAAAACGTTCCGCCATGGCATACCAAAAAGTCCCACGGACTTTGGAGACGTCTTTTTGTATTGTCTTTTCTCTTGATAAAAGCAGTCCAGAAGCTATCACCATTGCTTTTTCTTTGTCGGCCATGTTTATTTGAATGTTTGTGAGTGAAATCTGTTTGTTGTCTTTGTCGTACTCGGCATAGGACTACACCTGTTTTAGTGATGATATTTATATCGTCATTTGTGAGGTCTCTAAGGTTTTGAAAATAACCAGACAATTTTCAAAACCTTGCTGTGTGAGCCAGGCATCACCTCTCGGCACAAAGGACAATGATTGGCGCTTCTTGATTGGCTGCTTTGCAAACGCCAGCCAATAGCCTTTCAAGCAGCTTTGCTACTCCCAAGCTGCATTTTCTTTTGAATATTTTCGACATCTTCCCAAAATCCCAGAATGGGCAAATTTTCCACATAATTTGGAGTTGCATTGCACAAAAAAAAAAAAAAAATCCATGAATAGGTTGGAGTCTACTGTATACCATGCCTAAAGGTGTGTATCATCACAGGACGTAGATATGCAAGGTGCATTTATAAGACTGTCAAGGGGGTACTTAAATGGCCGCTCATAGGACAGACACGAGGATAGCCACAATTTTTCACTTCCAAAGCGTTTCTTTTGTCTGTGCGTGTAAAAGCCCTGATTAAAGCACAAAATAATGTGTAAAGTGACGAGGCTTGCTCGCGTACTAAGGGATTAGTATACCGAAGTTTTTTTTTTTTTTTTTTAAAGCATTGGAAAGTATGTGGGATCTGTGTAGGAGGAAAATCTGTGTAACCTGTTGACAGGCCCATTGAGCGCCGCACTTCCCGTCACCATAACGACGACGTTTCAGCAAACAGGTGCTCCACTTTGCTCATCAGTCACCTGCTTTCACTGCTTTAATGGATATGCGTTTTTAATTCAAGCACCCAGAATGCTGATTCAATGTGTTTAAGCTTCTTTTAGTTTAATTACCTCGTTTTGTTTCCCCTCGGAATCGATCTCCAAACCGCTTTCCAAGGTCCAATTTGACCAGAGTGCGGAAGCTGCCTTTTCTTCCGAGTTCAACTGCTAAATCCGACGTGTGGCTTTTCAAGATTACATGAAGCCATTAGGAGAACGAACGTGTCGTCGAAATAGAGCTGATAGTATTTGTTTTGAGTTTTGGTTTGAATGGATTATTGAGAGAGCAAATTAAAGACAACAAACCGGTGTCAAGCCTGGAGCCTTGGATTTACCTTTTTATAGAGGCAGTCGTCTGAAGCTTATTAACACACTTTAAATATAGCAGAGATAATTAGGCATCAAATCTGCCCTTTCTAAGGTTTCCAAGGCACTAAGAATACCGCAGTTAATTAACTCTACATCCGCCCATGGTGCACCATAATTCAGATTTAGGAATTGGAATATCTTAGGAGCCTATTTATGTTTCGTTTCCTCAATAAGGGCAAATTTAAAAAATCTAAATCTTGCTATTGTGCTGCAGAAGCTTGCATTGACAGATACTGGGTAATCATTGAACCCAAATGTTTGGTTATAATTCTCCTGATTATAAAATGGTTCTTTTTGGGTCTTTGCTACATTGTCTGCGTTGGAAGATGCGTTTTGAGAAACCCGGTCGTCCAAAGGACACTCCACAGGAAGTCATTTACGACAAGCATAATAGCATCCAGGCATTCATCACTCACAATGCCAAAACACATTTTATGTTCAATAACTTTGGCAGTCCACTTTTATTTATTATTGCCTTCGGTGACACGTGGGCGCAGAGGATGATTAAGCAAAAAGCGCCGGATCCGTGTTTTGACTCGGTTCCCTCGCTGTGTCGTCCTCCATCTGGTCAGAATTGGTGAAAAGTGAGTTATTGCCCCAGGGAGGCTAAACAGTGCCACTGGCACTTGCTTGTTTTCATCTGGGTGCCTCGCCCTGATTGGTTGTGTGTTTGTGCGTAGGTTTGCAACACATGCAGCATTTTACCTGCCATTGATTCTCCGACAGTCCCCTGGCCATAACATCCTGTCTCCTGACTTTGAGCAAATGCTCCAGCGTTGGCTTCCATTCCTCTAAATAGAAGCGGGACAACAATTCTTTATACACACACACACGCACCCATGCACGCAATACTGTCAGACTAGGCAATTTAGCTGACATGATGACTGAAAGGTCTCAGTAGGCTTCACTTAGTGCTTGCTCTCTGTCCTCCCTCTCTTACCTTCTCTTTAACCCACTGTTCAATTTCTTTTTTTCTTTTTCTTTTGTCTTTTTTTGCTTGCAGGTGAATGCAGGCTGGATTGGTTTCTGGTCTATTGTTGGCGGGTGTGTGTTTGGAATAGCAATGGCCAGGTAAGTTAAGTACTGCTACGTTTACACCAATTTAGCCTGTAAAACTGCACAAACAAGTCAAGACTTCTGCGACTTAAGTATGATTAGGCCTGTCGCGATAAACGATAAATCAATTCGTCGCACGATAAATTAAAACGATCGACCTCATTTTAGTTTGTTGGCTTTGTCGTTTCTTCCTGCCTTTTTCTCTTTCCATTGATGACACAGAGTGAAAAAAGGCTCAACTCCATGTTATTTTTGCTTTTGGTTGTTTTGTTTATTTTGTTTATCAGTTCCAGTGGTAAGTGTTCTTTTGAAGATAAAATAAATACATCTTTGGCAGGAAATCACATGCATTGTTACATCATTTCCCTTAAATCAGTGTAAAAAGGCCTTCAAACACTATTATCGTTTATCGCAATAATTTTTGAGACAAATCGCTCAGCAGAATTTGTTATCGTGACAGGCCTGGGTATGATTGCACAACGTGACTTTTCAACACGCAAAGTCTTACCAGCCGCTGACAGTGTAATGGTACTCTTCTCTATTAACACTTTAAATTATAATTATTAAGTGGGAGGAAAAGTTTTTTGAGGTTTTTGTTGTTTTTAAATTTGTAATGTGTAGCAAAAATCTCTTTCCACATATGGAGGCTGGTATTTGTGCCAATGTCTTGCAAAGACAGTTCAACCTCATTCTGATTTCACCAACAGCATCAATGAAGTGTAGTTTTCAAGCTCTACCACAGATTCGCCATCAGACTTTGACTAAGCCACATGAATTCATATTAAACTAAACCCAATCCATTGTAGCTACATCAGTGTTGTCCTACTCTCCTTGTTGTCATCTGACTGGATCATCTTCTTCTGAATGTTTGCTGCGTCTCCCGCGTTGCTTGTAGCAACCTGCAAAGCTAACTTCTGCTGCCTTCTTTTAAACAAAAACTTCCTTCTTGTAATTCTTCCTGTATGATCAGACTTGTGGAGTGATTGACTGATAGTAGCTTTGTCTGAGCCATCGAGCCCTACAGCTCTCTTAGAGTTGCAACAGACTACAGCGAGGGGAAGCAGCGCCACAGAAAACGATGTAGTAGGTATGCCGGGCCAATGGGTGGCGCTGTAACACTGGCAGAGGACGACATAAAGAAAAAAACAGCAAAATGGCGCCATTTTTGCTACTTGTGAGAATGAGGTGCATGCAGGACAGAGACTTCATCGTTTTAAAGGAGAACATGAAGGCAGCATTTTGAAATGTATCCACTCTGAAGCGCGGTTTCAAAAATTATTTCTGGTCTCGAAAAAACGCAGAATCTGTACATGCAAAGCCTAAACGCCAGCGAACTTTCGCGGATGCACCTGAAATCGCCTTTGTGTGAAAGGACCTTATATTAATTTATGCTTTAAATTATAATTAGTTGATTTCTGAATTCAATTGTTAGCTATTTTATTTTATCGTATTTATTGTTAAAAAAAAAAAGAAAAGAAAAAAAAAACTTTCTCTCCTACTACACCCGTCTGCACTTCTCTGTGTTGGTTTGTCACATAAAATAGTTTAGTTCACATTTGTAACATGCGATTGTGAAAGGAATATGTCTGAATACTTTTGCAAGGCACTGTACGCACATCCCTCTCATCTACACTGCAAGACTTTAACATCAGGTGTCAAACGAACGCGGTCTGCAAAAGCAACCCTTTGCAGACATTCTTCGCGGAATGTGAGACAACAGGCCTCTCGCATATCTGATTTTTAAATGGCAGTTCAGTTTGTTTATTAAGCTAAAACAAGCCAGCTCAGTGGAAACGTGATGGAGCCACTGAGGCATTAAATTAGAAAATAAGCATTCACTGTAACACCTCATTAACAGCTGCACTCCTTACTCGCAGCTCAGTTGCACACACATTCTGTGTCTAATCCTCAATGTCGTGCTGCGTCAGTTATTCAGAAGAAAAGGTTGTCTACAACGAAACGAGGATGCAGGCTTTTTCCCTCTGAAAGATGCGCTTTATGCACACGAGGAAAGTCACCAGTTGCAGTTGGTGAACTATAAAGAACGCAGTTGTTTTAGATCAGGCCTTGCTAAGCTGGGAATTGGGGTTCGGTGTCAATTTTCTCGAAAATGTAAAGGAGGCCATCCAAACGTGAAACGGTAGCGACAGAAATAGACGGCAACAGAGTGGATTTCAATTTAGGAGGCAAGATAAGACGGCAAACATACAAATTTATCTTTCAAAACATCTGCGAGTCTAACATATATGACAGCTGACACACTGTCAAAACAGTGTGGAAGCACAAAAGGCGGTTGTCAGTGAGGTGTCAACTGAAGACATATTCAAGGCGTATTCGTGTTCTTTGCGAGAGCCTCGGCTGTCACTACGCTGCCTAACCAGTGAGATGAGCCACTTCTCTTCCCGCACTTTAGCAGCATTATTTATAACATCAGTCGTAACTGATAAGGCCCATGTGAAGAACAGTGGAGCGTCCACTTGAACTTAACAAAGAGGATCTGTCTCTTTTGTTTCCCCCCTTGTGTCATCTGCTCTCTCTTTTTTTTTTTTTTTTTTTTTTTTTTTTTTTAATACAAGAGCCGAGCCCAGTGACAAAAGAGAGAGTGGAATTGATGCTGATGCAAGTACCACTTCCCCTCCGCTGATGGCTAGAGAGCTACGTGGTGAAGACATAGCGTGGAGTCTGCAAAAGATGGAGGGGGGAGAAACTCGTTCATGCTCTGATGGATGCGGGCCGACGGCCAATCGTCGCTTCCGGGCAGTTCTGGTGTTTTTCTTTAGGTCCTAATCAGGGAAATGAGCCCGTTGCCTCCCCTCCCCCCTATCTTAATCAATATGGCCGTTTGCACCACGAGATGAAAGCATTTGTAAACAAAACTGATAAATTGTGGTGTAGATTATGCATTCTGAGAGTCAGGGGAGGGAATAATTACTCTCTCGTTGTAGCGGTAGTTTATACTCAAATGAATTTTGGCTTTGGCAATTATCCCGTTGCTTCGTTCGCTGGAAAAATGTATCGAACAGGACTGGAAGGAGCTTCATTCCAAAAATCACACTAATGAAGTTTATTGATCTTCCAACAACTCAATTATACATATTGAGTTATATATATGCCCAGTGTACTTTTTAGGCAATTTTTTAAAATTCAATTTTAATTTGGATTTAAGGGTAATATTGTATTGGGAATATTTTTTGTCTTAAGGTATCATTCTGAAGAAGAATCAGAAAACGGCATAAAAATTAGACTTTAATGTAAGCTTATTCAATAACAGGTAGTGGGCAAAATGTTGTTGCAGTGTAGTGCAACCCATTCACATGCAGCGGCCATTTAACCACACTTACTGGATTTATTACACATGAAGGAAAGCGAAATATGATTAAAGAGCTGAGTTGCTGTTTTATTGTCTTTTTACCACAGAAGTTTGGTGTTCTCATTATCCATAACAGCGCTAACTGGGGCTGTATTTAGAAATTAATCTCAGAGATGCGATTTGACGGCCCTTTGATTTTAGAACAGTTTTGCACGAGCTGTTTTACATGAGATGAAACAAGAAGGAGCTAAATGGAATTTTAATCTCTTCACCGACTTCCTTTGTTCATCCCTCTTGCCTCTAAATATGAGCTTTGATTTATATTTACTTAATGTCTGATCTTGTCATCTTGCTACAATATATGATTGCTTAATAGCTTCCTTTAAAATCGCGTTTTCTTTCCGCTTGCAGCCTTAATGTAGCATGGTTACAATGTAACTTATATTTATTATACACCCCCTGAAAAGATATTTATACCCTGTAAAAGTTTAGAAGACGTTCACAGCAGGGTTAGATTATAGAAAATATCCCAAGCTTCGGAGATTTCACGCAACACTCTGTAATCCAGTTTATCATAAAAAGATCATCGGCTGCAGCGAAAGCCGTTAATCTGCTTTTAATCCTGGATTGCTTCAACCTCTTTGGGAAGACAGAGCTCAGCATTTACCTACTAATTGGCTCCTTCCAGTGGGCGCTCTCATGACGGCGTTTCCTAAACCAGCCGCAGTCCGAGTCTTCGCGCCTGTCATGAAACGCACACGGCAGAAAAACTAGTATCTGTTCGTCAGCTGATGGGTTCAAAGACCCATGCTGCGCCTTTTTCTTTTTTTTTTCCTAAACCAAAACAAAGAATGCGGAAAGAACAACTTGACGAGCTTCAGCAATTATCCCCCCATTACAATTCCCAAGAGAGGTGTAGGTGGCAGAAAAGCAAATCAGGTCATTTTCCCGCACGTCACGGAGGCCCAACATGCGCAAATCTCCAGCTTGATGAGATGATACGGAGCAAATACAAACGATGATCAGCTTCGGCCTAATAGGTTTTGCCTGTAACCAGGGACGATTTGTGATTGCGTGTTGGTCATCATATTATTCTATCTGTGCTTGCCACGCTCAAACTGCGGACAGGCCTGAACGATAATATCATCGCCTGCATGCTCTGGAGAGCAGAAAATGCAATTTGATTCGACGCTCCTTAGATGAGCTTGTGTTTATTGGTAATAAAATCTTGTTACAAAGATGGAAAATACTTTTATTTTGAATATTACCTCACAGATTTAAGTCACCTAATTTACCAAATGGCAGAGTTCATGAGAGAGAGAGACAAAGTTTTAACAATATATTTTATGTTTTAAAAGAATTGAGTCCTTTTTTTTTTTTTTTCTTTTTAAAGGCCTCACAAATCCTGTACTGTATTTTGACAAATCTGTGATCAGTGTAGAATATTCCAGCCTAGCCTTCACCACTGTATTTATTGCAGTTTTCATGTCAAATACTAAGTTGTTCCTGATTCCAAAAAATGTTGAAATTGCCTGCTTTGTGTTTACATACCTTGAATTATTTAGTTCAGGTTTGATTAGTTCAGTTACGGGCTTACGGCTAGCTGCCAGCCGCTAACAACTTAACTATTAAGTTACCATTAGCTTTACAACTTCCCACTGGAAAAGCTGCTGTCACCCTGTTTTCCCTTTTAGCATTTTAACTCAATTCAGTTTATTTATATATCACCAGTTCACAACATGTCATCTCAAGCTACTTCACAAAAAATGTCAGTTCAGTCCAATCATACATAGATTATGATTGGTATTATCAAACAGTGCAGTCAAGTTTATCATTCAAATTAGTTTTAAAAGTTTTATATCGGGGGACACCCAGCAGGTTGCATCGAGTCCTTGACTCCTCTTCAACCCTCAAGTTCAGCTGACATTTAGCAAAAACAGTAACAAACGTCTTTATTGAGTGTACTCTGGGACTAGATGGGGAACTATTCGAGAAAATCTGCTTGGTGTGAATAAACGAGCCGATTGGAATTCATACAGCTTGGTCGTCGGTGATCTTCTCCGCGAAAGGGTCGAGAGGCTTTTGCGGGGCGCGGGGGGAAATGTTTTCGCACATCTCTAGCACCAGAAGTGCGTGAAGAGCTGTGGATGCGAGCCAGCCTGTGGCAGATGGCGAATGCAGATTTTAGGGGTGCGATTGTGGGCTCGGAACAGAGATCCATGTGTTTTGGCAAGTGCAGGACCATGAACTCCTCATTCGGTGTTGCGTCAGGTTAAGCTCTGTGGCCTGTCACGGCGATCCGTCGAAGCATTCACACGTTTCTCTTGTCCCGCGAACACAGAACTAATTTGTCAGCGTATAGAACACATAAAAGGCATTAGTCTTGTAAAATGCCACGGCGGAGCACAACGTGTCTCTCAACGCAAAGGCTGTTTTCTGTCATCCCCTCGCTTTCAGCTCATTGACAGAACTCCACCACCCAGCCGAACCGATCAATCATTCGCAGCAGGTTCTTTTATTCTCGTATCGGGTTGCTTGTCAGGTTCAGCCCTCTATTCTTCTGCATCTCGTCTGTGACCAACGAAATGAAAGCAATTAGTGCCTGTCTTTGCTACAGGCAAATCCAGCCTCATCTAATCTTCCTCAAGCATACATATGTATACCCAGAGGAGAAGAGAGAGCCAGCTGAAATGAATATAGTCGAGGCTGCGGAAAGAAGTCTGGAAACTTAAAGGATCTCTTTGTAAATATGGCCCACACTATAATATGCTGCGTGTCTTGAGTTTGCCTGCTCAGTTGGTGAGACAAATTGAATCAACTCGACTCGTTTTGTCTCCCAGTCTAATGAGAAGTAGAACTGACGCACTCAGAAACAAATGGGAGATGGAAATGATCTATCCTTCCTGCGAAACAGTGCGTGTCCTCTGTAATATATTTTGACACTCGTCACAGAGGCACCTGAGTTGCTGAAAAATTGCGTCGTATCATCTTGTGTTTGGGAAGGATGCGTCTTGTTTCCAGAGCAGGTACCTTTTAATCTTGTCAGCTTGTACGTATCTTTGAATTTGAGTCAGTGTTTTACATTTTTACACAACCGGGAGTTTTGTTGTTGTTTTGCTGTTCTTTCCCCCCCTCCTCACCTTTTTCTGAACCTCAGATTTGCAGACTCCATCCGTGGGATGCTGAAGCTGATTCTGGTGCTGATGCTGGCAGGAGCCTCGCTGTCCTCGACATGGTTTACGCTCACCTGTTTGAGCACAATTACCCACCTCCCGGTTACTGCAGGTAGGCCCGCGCTAACATCGCCTTCAAGGTGACTCTCCGATTTTACATTTTTTTATTTTTTTCCAGTCACTGAAGCTTAGTCACATTTTCCACCCCGTAGTCACTGTCTCATTGTGCGTGTTGGAGTACAAAGTCAAAATGATTAAAGGAAGTAGGTGTCACAAGCTGAGCTATCAATCAATTCACATCAGCGATAACAACCTTTAGGGATGTTAGTGGATTTAGCTCCCCTTCCCTAAGCCACCTAATAAGCATATAATCATGTATTTCTAAACCACAGATTGTAATCACGATCGTCCGTCATCATTCTCCCAACTCCTGGAACCGCTCTCTCTCTCTAGCTCATGTCCTTTTATCCCAGACACTGGCAGCCTGATGCATCCAGCTCCCAGTCTCATTTGTCTGGCATCGTACCTAAGAGGGTAGCAAGACATTGCGTTGCGACACCTAGCATGCCTTTCTATCTTCACAAGGACTTTACAATGACTTTAATTCAGTTTTCATTCATTTCTATAACCTGGACCCTTACACTAAACTTAACCATTACCTGCACATGCTTAAACTTAAACCTAAACTCAGTTCACACCTAAGTCTTAACCCAGAACCTTAACTAAAACCATAACCCCTATCACAGGGAGGTCCACGGCCTTAGAACTAGGCTTTGGTACCAATAAGGACCATTGGTCTTCAGAAAGCTAGTAAATATGCCAGAAATAGTACTAAGAAGAATAGCTAAGAAAGTACACACACACACACAAATTTCAGGGTTTCCTCTAATGTGTTATCAGCCTGGCGGGCCACCAGGCTTTACTTGAGCCCCACCCGGCTAAGCTTTGTTTGATTTTATATGTTATTTTTATACACCAGTAACAGTAAGGATATTTTTTAAACACAAAAACATGGTAGCGTTCCCCAGCGCCCCCTTCCACCGGGCTTACCAGGTTTCCTGGAGGAAACCCTGAGTTTGTATTTCTACTCATATTAGAACTTCGTATTGACTTTCATTCATTTTAGTAACTGCATTCATGTCTAACCCAGACATTTTCCCTGACCTTAACTTATGCTAATTCATTCCTAACCCCAACCTTAACCAAAACTTAATTCACACCATACCTCTAAACCTAACATCTAACACCGAATTAGGCCCTTTGGTCTTCAGAAGGACCAGAAATGGTCCGAAATAAAATACCTAAACAAGTACACCCCTACACATACACACGCAGACACAAAGAAGCTAATGCATTCCATTGAAAAGGAAGCATCTTATTTTACAATCAGACAACATCCCATTCATCAACGTATAAAACATAAATTAATCACAATTGGGCATTTCACAGTTTTTCAAGCAGAAACATAAAAGGGATGTTAAAACACATTTTTCTGACACAAAAGCATATGTTCATCACTTACAGACGATGTGACATCTAGAACCACAGAGCATGGAAGCGTATTTGAAATCAAAAATCACTTATCTTTCGAAAACGGAATTATCTATAGAAATATTACATATGCTAAGATGGAACACAAGGTATTCTATCTCAGCATGTGCTAGATGCGACCCAAACCCTTTTTTTGTTACGGGGTGGCAGTTCACTTACTGAGAAGGCAGTGAATGGAGACAGGTCTTTCATGTAACAGATATTTATAGATCTGTAGCGCTAAATTCTGGTCTTGTTCTCATTTTTACATTTTCTGCCAGCTTACAATATTCAAAGCATTCCTCAGAGGTGATTAGTTATCGTCTTCCTTCAAAGGGTCTCCTCCTACCTTTTGGGACCCGATACGCAGAAAACACATCTCCTTTTGAAGGCAGCCTCTTGGGGGCGAGGACTCCCAGTTGCAAACCTGTTCTCAGGAATGTGACGGTCCTCAGAGGAGCTGTGATAAAAGGAACATGCAGACAAATGGGCCAGTCATTTCTATCGTTTCGCTGAGATTAGGAAGAAAGCGGGAACTCTGGCGCTCCAGAAGGGATGAGTTTGTCTCTTTGGCGTCACCTCGGACCGAATCGGTAGATGTCGAATTAAAAGCTCGCCCGCCAACAATTCCAGCAAATGAAGAAAAAAAAAAAAAAAGCATTTAGAAAATACTGAATGTAGTTCCTGTCAGCTGGTTTTGCTCATTCGCACCGTGCACAAGGAGCAAATGAGACGAGCTGTTAACCAATTGGACACCTGTGCATTTTGGCAAAAGAATAAGAAATTTAATTTTAATATACTGTAGGATCCGTGACACGAGCTGCATCTTAATGTGGCGTGCGCAGGCGAACTAAAACCAGTGATATATTGCAAACTAAATTGAAACCGAATTGGTCGGCCGAGGCAATCAACGTGTTTTTGTTGCACGACATGCCAGACTGGTACAAACAGGCCCCCCCACCCCCAAGTGGGGAGTAAGAACTGGGACAGGATGCGTCACACCTCGCTCAACTTTTTGTAAAGGTAGTTGCAACAACTATGAGTCCAGGACTAATATCAATGAATATTTTACCCCAAAAGTTAAAGATGAATTATTTAAAGATTTACGTGAGAAAGTGGAAACCGAAAACACAATTTGGTGGAAAAACAAATTGCGGTTCTAGAGAAACGTGTTTTATGCTCACATGTTCTATTAGCTTGTGCACCTTCTGCCTCCAACCAATTATTTCTGAGACGGCACTCGTGAAAGAGAAACATCATAATTATGAAGTTGAGCCGGGAAAAACACATTTCGAGTGACAAACTAATCATGTCACACCGAGGAAAGGGGGCAAAGGCACGCTGGAATTGGGTTTGAGAAAGAGAGCCATTTACTGTGAAAACACCTACAGTATTTTGGTTTCCTGTTAAATTACCACCTGGAGGCCTCGCTTACTAAATGGACCGTTGTGTCGTGGTGAAGGTCCATCATAAATCTGGTGCTGGTAAAAAAAAAATGGTGGTGCATTTTTGAGGAAGCCCTCAAAGGTTGGATATCTCACTCCTGTTCCACAAACTGCATCCTCATATTTTTCTTTCAAAAGAATTGCTCAGGTTATTCTTATTAATGTGCTGCTTTAAAATATATATATTTTTGATTTATTTGGTTGCGCCGTTTGTTTTGTCTCTGCACAGCCATCCTCTACACTTCCTGCATCCTGGTTGGCATATTCGTCAACAGCAGTGTGCCGATATTCTTCGAACTCTTCATTGAGACGGTGTACCCGGTCCCTGAAGGCATCACCTGTGGTGTCGTCACCTTCCTGGGGAACTTGGCTGCTGGACTTCTACTCTTCTTCCTCACCTTTTACCCAACAAGTAAGACCACAGGGCTGAAATTACCTGTAAAAAGGTCAAATCAAGTTTATCTGTGTGACATATTTCAGCAACAAAGTGATTTACACGATAAAAAAAAAGAGTGAAACGAGTAATAAACGTTACATTTTGACAGATGCCATCATCAAAAAAAACAAATACACATCAATTATAATAATCAATGTTCCAGTTGTTATTAATCAAAGGCAACTCTGAACAGGCGGGGTTTTAGCCTGGATGTAAAGGAAATCAGTGTTACGGTTGTTTTGTAGTTTTCTGGAAGTTTGTTCCAGATTTTTGGAGCACGAAAACTGAATTCTGCTTTTCCGTGTTTTGGTTCCGGTTCTGGTGATGCAGAGTAAACTATAACCAGAAGATCTTATAATTTTAATCGACAGAAGTTTTGAGGTAACTTATTTTTTTCTTAATTCATTTCTTTTTTTTTCTTTTTGACTGTTCAGTGCATTTCGTTGCAACTATTATGTTTTGCATTATTTGCATAGTTTATTGCCCTGCGACAGAGTGGCGACCTGTCCAGTGTGACCCCCGCCTTTCGCCCGGAAGGTTAGCTGGAGGTAGACACCAGCAGCCCTCCAGACCCCGCTAGGGACAAGGGTGTTAGAAAATGGATGGATGCATACCTTATTATATATTTTCTTTCTTTTATTTATTTTCGTTAAGGATTACAGTTTTACATTTTCATTCGGGTTAATTAATTGCAGAACACTTAAAGCGTTTAATCTCATTTTATTTCACCTAAAGCAGAGCCTTCGGGGACGGAGATCATCTGCAACTTTACTTATGTAAATACACACACATGCCACATAAACTCCTGTTTAAATGGGTAAATATTAGACGTACCGGTGCACCTGGAAGGAAATTTTGTTTCTAGGGCAAGCTAACCTACTGAAGGGTACAAAAGCTTTGTTGCATTTCCGTCCTTTTGTATCTTTGAGCTGGCTGTAGAAGTCAGTTTATGTAACAATTTGGGCAGGGATGGGACAGCTTGTCATCTGCATTTCTTCTGTCTCCCAGCTAAGAAAAACTAAACTCATGCCATTGATGTAAGCTGCTGTTGCTGTGTGGATACTGGTGCAAACTCAGAACCATATTGTTATGTGAGATGCTTGATTTTTTTATTTATTTTTTCCCCTCCATATTCCCTCGCTTAAAGATCCTAGAATCAGATTTACCTTTGATAAATCACCCGTGATGTTCGATTAGAGTCTGTGCCGTCAGTGCGGCTTCACGTGTTGAACAGTGGTACGAAGGGTCGATGCGCCTGCGAGATGTTGTGCGGATTTATCTTTTGCCGCGACGGGAAGTGTTAAGGGACGACTTCATCAGAGTGAAAGCGGTTGTGAAATCTGTGATCCACAAGACAGGCAATGTTTTCCTGATTTATTTGAAATGACCACATGCCAGTGCGAGGATGAATCACGGAAGAGACAGAAATATATCAGGTGTGCATTGATCTACTGCAGCCTGACACGAGAGCTGGACTTATAAAGTATACATGATGCATCCTCTGCTCGGTATTTCTCTCTGCATCTCTGAACGATTGACTACACGCTGCGTCTGAATGCAGGTCTCGGCACATCCAAGTGTGTTGTGTGTGTGACGGGGGAAGCTCAGGGATGTCCAAGGCAGATCTCTACAATGAGTGTGTCAGGAATTGTAAAGATCAGGCACATTAGAAGGAGGCTGTAGATTCTCCCTTTTTTGCACTTGCAACCTTGAAGTTGATAAATAGATAATGATGCACCCAAGGTTTCTTGTTAGAGACTTCTCCTTGCTTCAGGCACAGTAAGGGGAGCGTGGAGATGGCTGTCACGGTGGTGGATTGCTAGCTTCTCACTCGGAGAGCGTCTCTGAAAGTCTGCTCCCGCATCATCTTGTCTCAACAGGCATCGTGTGGCGCTTAGGGCTGTAAGTCCTGAGATTTTGTGTATATTTTAGCATTACATTTTCCCCCTTGTTCTTATTCTTCACCACAATATGAATCCCAAAATAATAAATCAAATCTTTTGTTAATTGCTCTCCTCATTGCGTACAATTTTCCTGCTTAGCTCTGAAGAAAAATAATTAAGGCATGTAATTTTTAAATTAAAAATTTCTCCAATTTAATGTAAGAAAGTTATGGACAACCTGACCATGCTCTCCATATGAGACTGTCATTGCGAAACAGAGACTTCTTCGAATTTGTTGTTGTACAGATTGCCATATTTCAGCAACAGCTCTTTAATTAAATGAGTTGCAACACAATTTGATTTCCCTTTGTGATCAATAAAGCGTTCTTGAATTGAATTAGCGTCCAGCTGGTGGACAACTCAAAGATCTGATTCTCTTTTCTGATTAGAGATCGCACCATCTCTAGTTTTTAAAATGTTCAGCATTAGTAAGCTGTTAAAAGTGAAATAAAGGGAATTGCAGAGATTTGAAATAGCTTTTTTAAATTGAAACTGTGTTTTCTACAACACGTTGAGACATTCCTGTGATTGATTTGGGCCGTGAGAGAGAGCAAGACGTATTACAGCAACCTCGCTTTTTTCTTTTAGTGCCTTTGTCTATTTGGAAGTGTTGGTAGCATTTTGGAAGTATCACTTGCGCTAACGGGTAATCTGTGCAAATAGAAAAGATGTCAAAGCCTTTTTGCGATGTCATCTCCCAAATCACTTTGTATTTGTTGTAAAAACCCTGTTTTTACAGATACTTTTGTCTCTGCTCCTAATATAAATAAGGCAGGAAATCAGGAAAAGATTTTGAATTCTTTTTGCTTATATCTCCTTACATTGCAGTTCTAGAAAAATCCAGTTTGGCTAAATCAGTATCAGCAGGTCAAATCTTCACGTAAACCGGTTATCGATCAAAGACATCTAGTCGAGGCTCCTCCGCTGCAGAGTAATTGTCCAAGTCGTCGCTACTTGTCCTAGATGGTGAGTTTTAGCTGTATTACGGACCAGACCAAGGGTTAAAAGCAAGATTTAACAACAAAGATGTAATTTAAACATGAGGCGTTTCTCTATGATTTGCTCATCTTTGGTTCTTAGCATTTATTTGAATTGAATCAGACGTCGTGACTGGCAAAACGTTCTTGAGGCTTCACTGATGTACAATGTCACGGTTGAGTTTGTAGAATCGTGTCGTTTTCTCCAGATTTGTGCTGGTTCGGTACAACATTGGTATTGATGTGCAACTTGACCCTCTTACTTTCAGAAGAACATTTCATCTTGGAATATTTCTGAATATTTCAAAGAGCCGCTGACCCTGAGTGTCTAGAACGATCACAGGGTTCGTTGCCATCCTAAATGGTGGGAAATGTAGAACTTTCCACTTCCGAGGCATTGATGAACGCCCCTCGCAGCAGGTCGCTGTTGCCGCCATTTTTCACTGCTGGGATGACAGCCTCAGGGTGATGACAAGTGTTGGGTAAACGCCGCTGGCAGTGTTCGCCTTGATGGCCAAAAGAAATCTGTTTCTGTGTCATCCGGTCTCAGGTTTGAGGAGTCTCCAGGAGAGGGACTTTTGGATAGTAATCCACACCTCAAGCTCAAGTAAAGGTTTATAATATGTATATAAAATAGTTATTTAAAAACATCTAGGTAGCTTCTTTTTGTGTGGCAATCATGTAACTCCTGGCACAGACAAAAAAATAAATAAAGATTGACTTAAGTACTGTTAAAGAAGCGGGTTTTTACGTCCTGAACTCGAGACACACTGTAACAAAATGCACGGGTCGTCTCTTCGTTTAAATGGTTGCAGCAGATGTGATGACTTTAGACACTTTAGTACCGAAAAAGTGTCCCAAAGACATGTCACTGGTCAGTCTAAATTTTAAAGTCAGCAACACGCAGTCTGTTTCTTCTTTGGACTCGAAAACATTTTGTGAGTCACAAAATGTTCCTTTCAAGGTTTCTTGATAGGATTTTTTTATTTTATTTTTTGTTAACTGGCTGTGTTTTTGATGCTCTTCTATTAAATATTTTTTGTATTTTGGCAGCTAAAACTTTTCCTTTCAGTCGATTTTCCCACCTGAGCTCTGGATCTTTCTTCTTTGGTGCTTTCTAACAAACCCCTGAGGCATTTCCAGAACATCTGTGTTTACATGGAGATTAGATCACACACAAGTGGAATCTGTTTATTAATTAAGTGACTTTTAAAGCAATTGGTTTCACTTTGTCTTGGTTACGTAAAATCCCATCGTGATTCATTGAGGTTGGTGGTTGTAATGTGACTGTTTAATGATCCAAATAGCTTGTAGTATGTACTTTGCAGCATATTTTCTAGCCCAGTCTTATATTCCCATTCTGATAAGACACATTCTGCTTTTAATTATACATGCGAGTTGTCCAACTTTATATTGCCTTGTGACAAATGAATGACTCCGGTTTTGTCTTTAAAACAACATTCTGTTCTCCGCAAGAGATCACTCGTGCAAAAGAAAATTGGATTATCAAAATTCACTTTGGAAGTATTCTAGTGTGCGGTCTCATTAATATGATTTTATCCTCGCTGTGGTCTCATAATGGATGAGGCAAATAAGATTCAGACTTTGAATCGAATCAATTCTGCATCAGCGTCATCTTTTCGAAACCCAGTAACCTCTTGCTATTGAAAACTTAGCAAAATGGACCTTTAAGGAAAAAAAACAAAAAAACAACCCCTTCTATTTCCACTTTAAAGTTTTCCCTCTGGCTGCCCACTTCCTCGTTAAACAGTCAGAATTACGGCGCTGGGAGCAGGGAGGCGGTTATGAATCTACCCTCTTGTTCGTTGTAATATCTGTTAGGGGTTGGCCGAGGATCGGTGAGCTGTGATAACTTTCAACTTTATTGTGTTTTGAATATTTAAAAATTTCCTGAACCACGTGACTCTCAAACATAAATGCAGCGCCCCGGGCCACATGTATATATATTTTCGCTCTCTTCGATTCCATCCGCAGTGTGTTTGTGTCATTGGACACGGAGCACAGGGCGGAATACAAAGCAGCGGAGGGGCATTGTAGAGCCAAAACTGCATGTGGAGGAGGAGGAGGAAGATGAGATGGAACTTGAAGGGTGGTGTTGAGTTTTTCCCACAGAGCGGTGCGTTGTCTGACCTCCTAATTGCTGCTCTCCTTTAGTCCTAAGACCGATTCCTTTTTTTGGTTTCTGCTAAAGTTTGCATTCAGTTCTGAAATGAAATTGTCTTTAAAGCTCCCCTAAACACTGTGGAGGTTTTCAGGGGAAAAAAACTAACTTTCAATCATGGACTCAGACATTACTGAGACAGTGATGCTTTTCTCACACAGAAGCTGCATGTAGTATTCAAGAAGACTTCCTATCTGAATCTCAACGCATCACTGAAAAGTTAACTTAAGTGTCAAATTGAATTACTGAATAAAATGTCCTCTTTGTGATCCAATTTATTTTGATACACTTGTAAGATGAAGTTATTCTTTCTAAGTGATGGTGTTATCTACACCTTATCCATCTCAAGGTGTGACCCCCACCACTCTTTCCCTTCCGATGCTTTCATACAAAAGGCCAATGCCATAAAGAAGTGAGCGTCATTAATCACATCCCCACTCTGACCTCAATTAAAGCGCATAAAAGCCATAAGATGGCCGCCGACACCCGTTCCTGTGCCGATCAGAGGCCCTGTTCTGCTGACACTGGCAGCAGTTATAATAGGCTGTTAATATGAGGGACTGTCGCCGCTCACACTGCTGTCCTCAGAACATCATTTCCTGAAATGATGTTCTTGCTCCCCATCACATGACTGACCTGTCGCCAAGTAAGATAATTGCATACACTATCAGCTTATTTATTCACTTACTTTGTACTACGCCACTTTTAATCAAAGTTCATTTACTTAAGACAGAAAATGGACAATTATTCCTACTTCTGCTATAAAAACAACAGCAGATTGGCCATTACAGTTATAGCTGTGTTCACCAATTAAATCGATACTTTGATTTTACAACATTTTAGTAAGACTTGGAAAACAATCTGCAATAATTGTCCTACATAACCCTTGATCTGACAGTTTCCAGTAGCACACTCCACAAGCTAGCATTGCAAATCGGTGTCATTAAAAAGCAGAAATTAATAGTTGAAAACATTTTATGTGGCCCTGGTCATTTCGTTTAATCATCTAATGGTCATTAACCAAACTTCCTTATTAAACTTTTACTGTCTTCTCCAGATGGATTAGTTTGTTTTTACTTTGTCCTTTTTATAGAGTATCTGTCTACCTGCCTGTCTTGTCTTTATATAAAACAATCAGTGTTTCTGTCAATCACATCCTGCTTATCGTGAAATTTCATCTCCAAAAATAATTACAAAATGTAACTCCAATCTTCCCTGCTTGAATCCCCATTTCAAATTTAGCATAATCAAAACCATGTTAACTTTGTTTTATGCTGGTCATAGAAGAATGTCAGAGATGTGAGGTTCAGCTGGGGTTCATGTATTTATGTAGAGATTTTTACACTTTCATGAGGTTTCAATCTCTCCTGGTGCCAATATCTGCGATTAGTTCCTTTGTCGTCCCTTTCCTTACAAAATGAGCAATCATTGACTTAATAAAATTGTTCAAAATAAGACTGATTGTCACTTTGTCTTCAAGTCCTGCTCGTTTTCCTCCCGTCCTCCTGTTCCGTTTGTTAGGTATTCCAGCTGAGTTTCTTCCAGACCTTCTGACAACTCTGTCCTTAGAAATCAGAGATCTCGTAAATCTTTCAGCATCGCATTAGCATTCCTTTAATGCCGTTGCCTCTCCCCCCGACAAACGCGCATGCACGCCGAGTTTCTCCAACTTTAGATGGGTGAGCCTCAGACAAGAAAGGGAGAGAGTTTGCGACGGAGAATGCTCGTCAGATAAATACACTCCATTAACCTACCTCCCTGCCCGGTCTCCTGCTGTCCAACTCACCCAGTCCTGATTAATGAGGCCGCTCCTGGAGTCTTGACTTCTCTCAGCAGACACCTACATCCCAATCCCTCAACCCCTCTCCTCTGAAACCACATGCCTTTCATCTTTGCGCAGCCTACCCGATGTCCGTTTTTTTCTTAGAAAAACAGGAGCATCAAGTGTGCGAGAGTGTAAGCCTTACAGGTGAACCAACCAGGATTCAAAGTGGAGACCACACATCTGTGTGCTCACAGACATGGAGACAACACTGTGTAACTTAGACTGTAGTTGAAAAAATAGTGTAGTCTTGGCTACGACTTGTAAAGAGTGACACTTGACATATCCCTGGTTCACACGGCAAGATTTTAAAATTGCCAGCCAGCTTTCCAAAAATCAGAGACCACACACGATGACAAAAAATCTTGGGGATGACAGGTTTGGTTGTATAATGTGGCGTGACACACTATACTACCAAACAAACCGATTTCACTCACTAACATTGTGATTTCAGACAGAAAATCTCTCAAAAGAGTAAACACAAAAGGCCAGCGAGGAAGAAGCAACAACGATAGTTTGTGGACTATATCTAACAGAGATAAAACAATACAAAGACACCTTCAGTGTCCGCCGGGCATTCTGGTGTGCCATAGCAGTTGTTTTGTTTTCTGTGTGCATTTTGAATTCCCCTCACTGTTTCTGTCGCTTCACTATCTGATCAGCTAAACGACATATCCAACAAGCTGTGTTCTGATTTGTTATTGGAGAAAACCACACAGTTTATCCTGCCAAGCCAATCCAACACATCAAATATCCAATTTCGAATATTCCCAATTTTAGATCTCAGCGGCCCCAACGTCTCTTCGAGTGTAGCAGATCACTCGCAGCACGCCACAAAGCAGGAATATCTCCTAAGTTTATCTCGAGCTATTCCGATAATCGGTGTGTCCTTAAGATTGTTGGAAGGCGGAAGTCAAGATTTAAAAAATTATTGTGTGAATCGTGCATTAGACTCTAGGTCTGGGACTCAAGAAGAAGAGTTATCTATTCTTATAGTAGCTGAAAATAAGTCAGTAAGTCTGGATCAGTTTGCTTGTAACTTGTAGTCATACAACCACATTAATAGGGCAGTATGGGACTAGTGGGGTTTTTAGTCGTGACTTACTGGTCCTACTCATTGTTCTTTTGTTCTTTGGGTTGACGTCACTTATCGTAGCATGCGAGTAGCACACGTTTGAAGGTGTGAATGGTTGTGCAGACGAGAAGACTGCACTGTAGGTGCTAGAAAGATCAAATCTGAGGCCACCTGTGTTGGGTTTTTGTACTTAACTCCTCGAGAATCACCATTCTGCCTTGCGATCTTCAAGAGTGCTGTAGATGAATTACTTAGGCTTGATGCTCTTTTGGGACAGTGCTTTTGTCTAGCTGCTTTTTAGTTTCTCCACTGCAGAGGTCTAAACATTCCTCACTGCCCAGGACTGCATGTATCACATCACTGAGCTTGTGTTTGGGGGTTTTACCCATCAGGGAAACCAGTCTGTGTGTTTAAAATACAAGATATGAAATATGACCTTCTGAGTCTCTTGGACATTTCATCCACATTTGGAATGACAGTGTTTTTCCAGCTGTTCCTTCATCCTTCCCTGAGCTGGGCAGTGTTTTTTTGTTGTTTTTATTCATCTCGGATCACTTTATTAAAAGCCCAGATGGGGCATCTACTGCTCAGTCAGATGCTGATTACCCTAATGGGCCTTTCATCTACCTTAACATCCCTAACAATGTGATCAATTTATAAGCCTGAAGCTCGCAGCTCATCTTCAGAACTGAAGGAACCTTTAGGCTTAAATGTCTTTAGGAATCAAGAGAACAAGTTCAGTTACGTCCTGGAAGACTGAGAATCTATCCTTGTGTTCGTATTCATAGCAATTACTTTAGCCTAACGTCTTATTCTCTCACTGCCGAGCTTGCATCATTGACACTACCTGTGTTTCCATTGACCACATAATTTCACAATTTGGCATTTCGAAAATAAATTTGCTTAAAGGAAGCAACAATCGTGTTGTCACTTTTCAACAAAACGTTTTGGCGCTAGAATGAAGTGGTTGTTTGGCCGAATCAGAATTGGTTTATTTTGCAGAACTAAAATAAACCAATTTTAGTTTGGTTTAAACTGTAATGGAATCACTATGTTTTAAATTTTTTTTTGCATCACAAGTCACATGATCAACAGCTGGATGTTGCCACTGATGAAAACCACAAAGAAGACGACGACAGGAAGTAGTTGGAGGATCATGGCGCAGCATTCTTTTTAATGATTTATGCATAAACCAACTTATTCGCATCTGACTTTAATTATGTTTCTTATTTCATCGCAATTGCAAAATTGTGTGTTTCTCGACATTAGTGAAATATTGACAAAATTTTTATGCACATTTATAATGAAAACCCAGCTACTGACATTACGGTTCTTTAAAAATATAATCACCCCCTCTTTGATTAATTCAAACATTTGCTGTTGAATTGTGTTAATGTCCCACTTATATTTTTTTTTTTATTTTTACTTTCTACAGTAAATATATCTTTTCATTTTCAAATTAATTACTGACAGTATTTTGCATGGTGATTTGAATGTTCAAAAAATTAATGAATAAAAAAAGCTGGTAAGAGTTTGTGTTAAATTTGCAAAGGAATGTTTGAATTACTAAACTTCTGCAGTTCTGTATTGCGGGTAGACCCTGGATGGCTTGCATTTGATGAGAGAGTGTTAATTTTCTTCACTTGAGATTTGACTCCGATTTGGAAAAATCAACGTTTCTTTACACAACAATCGTCTGAGGTGATTGACGCTCGTATGAATAGCCGCTTGCACTCGAAGGAGAGCCGCTGCGCATTGTGGCGCATAGTACTGGCATGTGTCCCAGGCCCCCCACCCCACTGTTTGTTTTGACCTGATTTTCCTATATTTAGTTTGGCCTGCTCTCTGGAGCAAAGCACCACTGCCTCTCCTACTGGCTGAGATTCCCTCGCCAAACAGATCAAGTTTACCAGACGTGTTTTTTTTTTTTTTTTTTTTTTAAAGAGACATTCAACCTCCATCTGACGGATGTTTAGGTTTCATGTGTTTTAAACGGTCTGAGCACCATTCATTTTGATAAAGAGAAGAGCGTGTCTTAGAGGTGTTAAGGTAATGTGGAATTAGGGGTTCGGTGGTGGTGTGAGCTTCCCAACCCGTCCAACAAATACAGCATTAACAAAGACAGCAAGAGCAACTCCCCTGTGCCTAATGGAGCCTGAACCAACCGAGGCAAATAAAACAGCTCATTTTACACAACATTTAGGTTCAAGTGTAGGTCAGTGGTAGCAGGGAACGCCGCCAATACCATTGAATTATTCAGAATGATTGTAAAAGAGCAGCACAAGCTCATATTTATTTTATGGTATGTCAGAAATTCTCATTGATTATATGTTAGCCCTGTGCATAAATCACTTTCCATCTGACCGACTCATTTGGGCTCAATATATATGTTGATGACTCTTTCTAAAGGTGCATATATCAATATATTGTATTGCTCGGGATTTATGTACGGCTTAAGTTAGGCATCCGTTTATTTGTGATGCATTAGTAGGCCTCATCTGCATACTTACAGTTCATACAGAAACGATTCACAGAGCTTCACTTCGTCCACATTTTGTGACGTTGTAGCTGTTTCAAAAGTACAGCTGCTAAATGAAATGATAAACCAGGAGTCTGAGACCTTTTCGAACCAAAGAGCCATTTTTTACCCTCAGATAGTAAATAAAACTTGCTTAGAGCCACAAAAGTTACAAGAGTTTAAAAAAAAAGGATAAGTTATATTTTCTCCTTATTTTAAATAATTACAGAATAAATTTTTTATTGAATATTTAAAGAATGACTATTTCACTTAAACTTTTACATTAACAAAGATGAGTACCTTTTTTCTGTGAATGTCGATATTTGCAAAAAATAAAAACAGTTTTCAACATGACAAAAAATATATATCTTAATATTACAAATACTGGTAGTGTCATTCTGTTGTGGATATTCAATGTAAATATTCCGTAGAAAAGATTGTACCTATTAGTGACAGACATTTTGTGACAAATGTCTCAAAGTAATTACGATGGATGATGTTTGGAAACCCTAAGTAATTGTCAGTACTTAGTATTGTGTATTTATACTATTTTCCCTACTGTTGATTCCATTGGAGCGTCAATGAAAATGATTAAATTCAGAGCAATATTTTTTATTTGTATCTCTGACTGCAGTGACAAGCACAGTAAGTTGCACTTGGTTTTTTCATCGGCTCTTAACAATAGTACAATAAATGCCACTTAATATTATGTTAAGAGTTTTAAAAGCTCATCACGTGCCTCTGAAATCTACATTTTAACATGTTTGTTGATTCTATATCATTTTAGCCAAAGTTTCAGCTCCAGAGTCTCAGGTTGGAGACCCTAGCTCTAAACTTTTGTCTTGTTTTTTTTTTTTTTTTGTCTCACGCAGACTTGTCGTGGCTGAACTGGTGCGTGACCGGCTCGTGTGTCTTCAGCCTCGTCCTCGTCCTCTTCTTCAGGGAGTCCTATGATCGTCTCTACCTGGACGTCTTTGTCTCCGTGTGACGCTTACAAGGACACAAAAAGAGACGAAAAAAATCGAGGCTATTTAAATACCTACTCTTGCACAGTAAAGAGAAGAAAAGGGATATGGAGAGCAAGTTGGGAAGCTCTATGCTCTTTGTGAGATGTAAAATTTTAGGACGTAAATGTATATATGTATACCTGTAAAGCCGCAGTGAGGGTGATGCACGTTTCCACCATACGGAGGCGTCATAGTTTACATCTTAGAAGTAGTTAGCACAAGGTTTGATGATGGTTCGACCTCTTTTTAACCGTGTCCTCTGTTTGTCTGTGAATGAATTGAGGTGGAGCCACCTGAACGAACAGTTTGCCCCTTCGCAGATAGCTTGAGATGGAAAGTCGCTCTCCGGAAGCTCCTACTCGCCTCATCTCAAAAGTAACCGGAAAACTCTCCTCAAAGTTTACAAAAGGGACGTCAAACAGAGTCCAACTCGACACCGAGCGACTTTCATGCACATTGAAGTTAGGACTAGATCCTTTTAGGAATTAAACTGGGACCTCCTCGTGTTTTAGTGCCGGCCATGACTCACCGGGAGGCTTAACTGACCCTACAACGTTAAGCGACCTGTGAGATTGCCTGTCAAGGCGAGGCAGTTGAATTGTGTTTTATCGCCCTCTCAAAATGAATATTATGCAAAAAAAAAAAAAAGACACAGATGCCGTCAGATCGACAGCTGGACGCCAGCCAAAGACTAGGACTTGCGACCGGACTCACCGGCGCTTCTCGTTTGGATGAGAAGCGCGTGACGGAGGGTTTTCTTTTCAGTACTTCAGCCCATTTACAACTGATTATGTCCATAATTTTAACGTAACTTTAATTTGTTTTGTACAGCTTTTTTTTTTTTTTAATCATTCACTTTTCTTCCTAAGCCAGTATTTATTGAAACAAAAAGAATGTCTCAACACTAACAGCTAGAAACAATAAGTTTGATGACAGACCTTTATATATATATATATATATATATACATATATATATATATGTATATATAAATAAAGCGTACAATTTTTTTTGTTCAAAGCACCAGCAGTGTCCTTTGCAACAACTGACTAAAACAAACACAAAGTAGCCTATCTCATGGATTTGCTGCCTGATATAACCACAACAAAAGCATCTCCATAAAAAGAAAGCGAATCTCGGCTGTAGGGGGGGAAAAAAATAGGTTTTGTCTAACATGCTTATTTTTTGGTGTTTTTTTTCCAGAAACTATAGGAAGCATTTTTCATGTTTTCCCTCTGGAGATAAAGAAGGCTGCGCAATTTGTTCCTGGTGCTGTTTTCCCCTCTCTCGCCTTGTAAAGAAAAGGTTCTCTTTCACCTACAGATGTGTTGCCTTAATTATCCAGTACAGTGCATTCCACACCCTCCTTCTGTCCACACTGTGAATATTTTATCTCTACATTGTGTCAAAGGTCATTTTCTGTTTTGTTTTTTGTTTTTACTATGTAGCGTCCTGGGATTTGGCTATTACTTTGTGTTCCTTTGAGGTAAAACAAACACGACTGTCACAGATGTTCAGCACCTTATTAAAGTGATGATTTTACAAATTACAGCTTTTGTCTATTATTATGGTTTGCCTTTGTTCTAAGCTGAATCCCCGGTTGCAATGCTTAATCTGGGCTTCAGAGAAGAATGAAAAGGGGGAAAAAAAAGCCATAAGAAATCCCATTACGTTTGGTACAAATTATGTAGACGACACAGAAAACGAGTGAAAAAAGGTTCTCTGTTCAGATAAGACTCAAAGTTCTTGGCTTACATGGAAAACGTTAACCTGAACATGGTAGTCAACCATAAGCCTTTTTGTGGTCAATTACGGATTTGTACATTTTGTTTTGTTTTCTGTGTGTAATGTTGATAATTTACCAAAATAAAGTGAAAATGAACTAAACTGAACATGTCACGTCCACATGAAAATGTGCGTTAGTCTTTCTCTACAGATAAAGTCATGGAAAGTTGTCTGCTAACAATCGGCAAAACGATTTAAACTGGGATGAAGGTTGACCTTTTCACCAGGACAACGCCGCTAAACATTAAGCCAGTTCTATGTAGAAGGTTGCAGGGGTTAGGTACCACTACTGTCGGTGAATAGTTACAACCCACATCTAAAGTTGCTTACAACTGGCTGTTTTAATAGTTGAAATGCCAAATACATTTTTTCATACCTCAATACTCACAGTGGAAACTGTTCTGCAGTATCTAGCGTCCACGATTTAGCATCCTTATGTTCGTTCTTGGGGGGAAACAGTCAATCAGCGTCAACATGACATCCATTTTCCTTTGTAAACGCCACAAAAGCATGCCAGGCACGAGCTGCAGTTTCTTTTTGAATATTTTAGAAATGTTCGTACAGAAATAGAGAATAGGTGAATTTTCCGTAGAGAATTTGGAGTTGCTTTTCACAGAAAAATCTGCGAATACTAAACTGCGAATAGTCGTGGCTCCACTGTATTTGGCTTAGATTAAAACATTTCTGAGTTTTTTTTTTTTTTTTGCTGCAAAGTCAATATAAAGCTTAGCTCAAAGGTACTTACCTGCAATGACAGTTAATGCTTTCACACGATAGACTCAGGCGGTTAAATGCAAATGCCAACCATACTTTTCAAGTTTCGTTTACTCAACTTTACAAGATCTACTTACTTTGCGTAGGTCGTTCACATTAAATCATATTTAAACTGCCATTTGTGTTTCTAATGTGGCAAAACGTAAAAGTTTGAGCGGTGCAAATGCACTGTAATCATCCACAGAATGGGAAAACTTCTACATGCTGTCTTATTTCTATTTGCGTCCGTCGTGCTTTATCTGACTTCCAGGGAAAGTTTCCTTCCGTTATTATGAGACTAAGCCCATTGTTTGCTCTCCACAGAACCACAGTTGAAGATTTCTTTCATGCATCTCTCACAATTAATTCCTTTTCGGCTGAACGCCGAACGTATTTAAAAGTTTAGAAATTGCTATTGCTCCTTTATGTTATTCATTATGTCATTTTCCTTTGTTGCTCTTTTTCTCCCCATTGTGCTCCGCTGCAGTTGAAATATTGCATTGAGCTGGAGATGCTTTTTTTTTTTTTGACGCTCTTTCGCATCCACGTCCGATTCACTGCAGTTAAATCAACCAATCAATTCCAGCTAATGGGTCACTTAGGAGCAGTTACTCATAATACCCCTCCAAGCCCATATCTGCTGAAGCTTCTCCATAGGTTAATTTCGATTTAATACACCATGTCATTGCTCCTCCATAATGTTGCTGGAAATTTGAAGGAACAGAGGCAGAAGTTTGTTTTTCGTTTTTTGCTTTCACTTTTTGGCATGGTTCAATCTATTCATCAGAGCCTGCCTGGCTGGAAACTGAGTATGTTTTTTTTTTTTTTAACCTCGACATCTAGTTCCTATTTTCCATTAAAAATCTGATGACATCAGCATTTCTCGCTGAGGCTTGGCGGAGCTCGGCAGGAGCTGCAGTGACATCCCTTAACTGATTGCACGAGCCGAGCCGATCTAACCATGACTGATGCTCCAGACCCTGAAGTTGCGAGGAGTAACTGGCACCGACTTTACATCCTCTGTACTTTGTTACACGCTGTGACTAATAGCCGAGCTGACTACGAGTAAAAACACAGGGCTGCCCAAGATTTTGAACAGTGACGCCTGCACGCCAGAAAACTTAAATTATTACTGTTTGTAGTTTTATTTTTTTTCTTCCACTTGGTGCGCACTGACATCTTACTTGGTGAGGCCAGAGCTAACAGTGCCTCAACAAACCAGCACAAAGTTGCTCATAGTTGTGAAGCAGGAGAATGTCCCTAAATACCCGTATACCTGAAACGTGTGGTGAAATGGCTGCTTAGTCGCTTCAATGTAAAGCCACTATATTGTTCAATGAGAACTTGAGGACTGCTAATCGTAGATGATTTCCATCCAGGCAGAGCTGTTGAGGTTTTGACACTTGCAACTACAATTCCTCAAAAAAGTGATTCTACATAGGAGGGTGAACACAAATTTTTTGTGTCAGGTTATTTTTTGGAATCCCAATAAAAACGCATTCATGAGAACATTTTTGCGCGTCATCCCAAAAAGCGGATTCTCTCAAGAATCGTCTCTCCGTTGAATATCCAGGAACGCGGCCGACCCGCAGGCGGGATCTCACGGTTGTAAAAAGCTCTCCGTGACGACTCACACACACACGCACACCCTCCTACCCCGATCCTCCCCTGGCAGCCCAACCGGGGATGAGCTCATGCACCGTTGCTGGTGAGAACAAAACTCCCTGCACGCTAGTGTATGAGATTATTAGGATGCTAATTTCTTGTGACCAAGGTGTTTTTTTTATCTGGACGGTTTTAGGCTGGGTGTGACCTCAAATTCTTGCACACAACCCAAAACAATCCCTGGTGGGATGTATAATGAATCCACTGCATGGAGCCTCTCGCACTCTCGTGCATTCATCACACCGATTGAAAGACAAAAGGCTCGTTTTGGCTCCTCAGTTTATCGACGTTGCATTGATGGCGTTCCAAGTTTTTTGCCTTATTCCACTGAGCTTTATAGTTCATTGTATGATGCCAAAATAAAGCTATGAAAAAACCCCAAAACTTTTGGTAAACCTGACAATCTGCCAAAGAAGAACATTATTAGTCCTAATTATTGTACTTATATCAAGAGTTTGTTTGGAGAGTCCAGTTCCAAAAAAAAACTTTTTTCCGTATAATTTAGTCAGTGTCTTTAGAATATTTGTGGTGATCAGACAGACACCGATGCTCCGTTATTACAGCTGACCAGGGAGGTTTTCATTTCATAAAATGGATTTTGGATCAAAACCTCATCAGTGTGCAGTAAAAATCTGTTTATGTAATAAGCACCTATTTATTTATTTATTCCATCTTTCTCATGAAATGGAAGAAAGTTTGAATCAGAATCCCTCTAAGAAAAAGAAGACAAAGCTTTTTTCATATAAATGAAGACCTCCATTTTTAAGTTTTTTTGCTGCAATTACAAGAGGTGAACCTCCATCTCAGTCTCAAGTTATTTGCAGCATAATCAAAGTTTGATTATGCTTCAGTTCAATTCAAAAATATTAAATGACGGAACTCTTATCATCCGAGTTTCTTCAAACAGTTGTAAATGACTGCAGGCAGGAAGCATCTCCTGTAGCAGTCTGTGTTACAGCGACTCTGAAGACGCCTTTGACTGAAGACACTCTGTTGTTGTGTAACAGTTTCATCTTTCGTCACACAATCATCTCCACATGTTCCAGCCTTTTCTCTATAAATCTTTCAGATTATTTGGATTGCAATAAATAATTTTATGGAGACAGGGCGTGAATACCTTTGCAAGGCACCTTTCCAAATATGTGTTTTTTTTCTTTTAGTAAGCAACTGTTCACAAAAGGTCTTCAGGAAGGTAGTTTCATCCTGTTAGTTTCCTCCTGTCAGAACTGGATCTGGGACAAGATGAACCCACAGAAAAACATAACTTTACTCAACTTTTTAACTGCAAGCAGTTTGGGTTTCACGCCTTTGTTCCTGTCAGAGCCAGAAAACCCGACAGTTGGGGCAGACAAAAACTACTGTCGCCGTCTCTGTGCCTGGCACTTTTATGCCACTTCTATTTTACACGCTGCCGTTGCGTTTTTTTTTTCTATGTTGGCTTTCCTTCGAGACGTCTTCCTTTTTCTTCTTAGAGCGACTTTAAATTTACTCGCGTCTCCTTTTCCAGCGTTGCACCGCGGTGTATCCTTGGGGCTCCCTGAGCTCCAAAAGTCCCTTAATTGACTTCGCCAGGATTATGAAAAATGAGCCATGCTTTCAAATGCCTCATTTAGCAGAACGGCTATCGCAGCGCCCGTTACTTTATCATCAGCATATTAGAAAGGGCTTGGTGTGCTTGATGAGGAGCGATGGGCTGCAGGAGCCCAGGCTCTCTCTGTTTGACATCTGGCCACTAATTTGGCACTTCATCACTGGTGAATCTGAGCTATCTGGCTGCTCCTCTAGGAAAACAAAAAATACGTTAGGATGAGCAGGCCCCCGGTAAGTCAGTAAACCCACTGTAATGCTTTTGTTAGGTGTAAAAGACACACACAACTTCGATTCAACAGTAGTATGCCGCTAATATGATGTTTTATAACACTGTTATACAGAGACAACATAAACAAATACAGTACAATTATCTTCCAAAGTAAAGACCTTTTTAAGAGTAAACCATGTTTTTACCAATTCAAAGGTCTGCTTAGATAATTCTGAAGAAAAAAAATTTAAGTTAGCTGTTTGGAAAAAACAAGGCTAGCAACTGGTTAGCTGCCGGCTAGCTAACTGATTGCAGAAGGTGGCGTGAAGAACAGCACTAGAGATGAGAAAATGTTTTCTGTTGAGGCTTTGCGTCAACTTACATTTTTTACTTTATCCCACTTTGACTAAGATCAATGTTAGGATATAACTTTTAAATTTAACTTCTGTATGCTCTATTTGTTGCGGGATGGATACCTCATATCTTCAGCAGTCACTGGGTGAGAGGCGGGCTGGTTTAATCCCTTTTATGTGCCCAAGGAAACCCCCCCAACCTCACCACGCCCCCCATAAAATCTGTTGTTGCTACAAGAACTATAACCTCGTCTGTGTTACTGATATTACCATGAGACAGGTCTAAAATAAGTTAATTTAATTTTTTTTTTTTTTAGTCACCCAGCAACCATGTGTAAGCTTGTGATTTTCTTTTGTTGAAATCATTGTGCTTTGGCTTTGTGCAAAACTTTTATTCCAAACCAAAATAAAGAATGTGATCAGAACTAGCTAGGATCTTCAGTATCGATCAAGATGACTTAGTGTCAGCATTAGCTATACAAAACTGCTGTCACATTTTGAGATGTGATAATCAGTTGACTGAGTACATAAAAAAGAAAAATACATTGTTAAAATTGTAAATGGCTGTTACCTTGTTTGGATTGAGGTCGGACCAACTTAGTTAAAAAAAAAAAAAAAACACGTGCACGTTTGCAAAGGATTTGTTTCAGAGTAATTTTAAATAAAATATCCAGTCGAACTAAAAGTTAGATTCTGAATGCTCATAAATACACCACACAACTATAGTCCATTGCCTGAACAACTCTTACAACCAGTTTTTTTCATCTTCTGCTATTATTTTTGAAGTCTTTAGCACATGGAGGACATATTCTGACATAGTTCCTTCTAAATGGACATAGCTTAAAGTCATTATGAAGAACACAGAAATATGTTAGAAATATCCGGATCTGGATGGCCGTAGGTGTCGAATCATTAAGTGTTCTCTGATCCAACACGCCGTCGTTAGTTGTAAAACTTGCCACTACAAACTTTCCGAGATGTTCAGAAGAGAGGGGAGGTTGTACCTGTTATGGCAGGTTGTGCTTAGCTGAGCCTCTACGGTCCTAATGCATCAGGACATTGCTCTGACGGAAGCAGCATGTCCTCTGAGCAAGAGCAATTATGATCACCATGCAGGCGGAAAGCCTGTAGCCAGAAGAACAGCAAGAAGGGCTTTGATCCAGCAGGCTGCCTATTTAAATCACAGCTCCCCTTCGCTGCAAACTCCAGCCTCGGCTAATGTAGAAGGACCGTTCAAAAAATAAAAAGAAGCCTGAGCTCTTTGCTGGCTCCTGGGAGTATTTTTGTATTATGATTTAGAGCCTTTTCACCTCTTAAAACATAATTTGCTTCCCCCAGCCTTTCCTCCTCATCAAAAGGTGATTGAAGCTGCTTTTGTGTTACACGGCACGCTGCTGAGAAAGTTCTCCTTTTCGCGGTTATTAGGCAGAACGGCTCTGCATCGCAGCATGCGGAGGCAGCTTTAAACAGCACAATGACTTTTGAAAATGTCGCCGTAGCTCTGATTTTTTTTTTATTTCGGCCGCAATGCTTTGAGGAGAAAGATATGGTTTGGTCAGAAGATGACCTTCATATTTCAACATTACACGCTGTAGGACACAACAGTCTGTGTCCTACTGTGTTATGACCCTATATTAATTGTAAGATACTTAATTATATAATTTTTTTGATAATATCAGCAAAAAATATATATAAATTTGGACTTTGTGCTTTTAAGTTGTGATTTTTCTAGAGTGGAGTTACTAACAAGAACTGCTTGTGCAAATGTGAATGTATTAAGACTTTATTGATTGTGAAATTTACACGCGCATGCTCAAAAAATACACCCACATCCCCACTAACGTTTGACTGACTGACCCTAACCGCCACACTCTTTGTGTCAAAAGTCGAGTTTATATCGATTTGTTTCCTGGCTCTGAGCTTTCCCAGCTTTAAAGCATTAATCCATCCATTTGTTGTTGTTCTTTTTAAATACCGCTGAGGTCAGACATTTTCCAGAAATTTGGGATTAGTTTACCTTGTCCCTTCGAAGTCCAGTTTTGAATTGAGTTTGAGAACGTTTTCCTGGGAACACCCAACAAGGTAGGTCCTAGTTTCAATTGTCTCACCCAAACAAGGGCTGCACAGTGGCGCAGTTGGTAGAGCTGTTGCCTTGCAGCAAGAAGGTTCTGGGTTCGATTCCCGGCCCGGGTCTTTCTGCACGGAGTTTGCATGTTCTCCCTGTGCATGCGTGGGTTCTCTCCGGGTTCTCC
>CAEGAE010087295.1:0-15126 GCA_903067095.1 Girardinus metallicus | reverse complement strand
GATAGATAGATAGATAGATAGATAGATAGATAGATAGATAGATAGATAGATAGATAGATAGATAGATAGATAGATAGCTATACAGTGCGTACATCACATTCAAAAGGGTTTTAAAAGATTTTCGGATTAAATGACCCCAAACTGATGTAATATGGGTAAAGGGTCAGTGAAACCAGCTTGTTTCAACACAAATCAAGTTGTGTAATTTGGAAGAAGCAATCAGTTTCAGCCAGTTTCCCTTATGATCCTGCATTATAAGCATCTTCTGCCTTGATGTTGCTTATTAGGAATTCATTTCCATATATTATCAGAACTTTTGAGATGATAAAGTCTGCCACCCTCTGAGTGAAACTGTCTTAAATGTTGCTTTGTTGCAGATTTATATGTTGCCCCCTTTCAGTTTACACCGAAGCACGTCCCGTTCTGCTCCTATTTGGGTCTTATTTTCCCCTTTTCTCACAATCCTGTTTTGTGGAGGAATGCAGGCCTGAGCCAGCTGTGTGTCCTATCCCGGCCCAGCTGTGTTGATCTAACGCGCCAGTCCCAGACATGCTGGCGCCAGCCTCCCGACGTCATCCATTCACCCCGACGCACACTCCCCTCTCTGGCAGACGGCCCGCCCTCCCTCAAGAACCCATCGGAGCGGAGAGGCGAAGAGGCGCTCGGAGATCTGATTGGCTGAGAGGAGCTGCCAGTCATGGATGGAGCCGCCGCTCCACAGTCTTCTTCTTTGGATTTGAAGTTGTATTCAGCTAAATTACGTGGTAAAACTTCAAGATAATAAGGTTTAAAATGTAAGTAAACACAATAAATAAGAACAGTGACATCCTTTAATAAGTGTAACACTCTCCTTGTTGTTGTTATTTATCTTATTAACACTATTTTTGGTGCTTGGCAATGACGCACAATCACGCGTTCTTCCAAGATTTTTTCTAGTTATAACAATAATGATAATCATTAAAATAACATGTTAGGAGACGAGGGGAGGGGCATGGGGGCTTAGGCAGATCATTAACAGCTTATCTTCAGACTCGGATGTGTGCGTAAAAACCCACGGTTGGAGATATCCCTCCAGTTACGCAGAGGTTGAGCAGATGTTAAAGCTGAAACGGCCTTCCTCCTGATCCCCCCCACCCTCCCTACGCCTCTCCCGCTCCTCCTCCTCACAACCACTGACCCTGTGTGACAAGTCACTCAACGACCTCACTTCAGAGCAAACCATAATATTGAACCGTGAGACAAGACTTCGATCCGGGCGCTGTTTTAAAGAGGCATCATGTGAGCGGCGCCGGTCGTGCAAACAAAACTTTGACCTTAAATAGCTTTTTTTAAAAAAAAAATATGTCAAGAGAGAAGGGGTGGGCGAAGGGGGGCAAATATCGCTTCACATTTCCCAGATCTGATGGGAAAATAACCGCTGGAGCTGACTTCAGGGAATGAAGCTACCGAGGAAACGATCTGATCTGAGGTCAATTCATCAAATTGCGGTTATTTTAATTAGAAAGACCAAACTTTTTTGTTGTTTTGCTCCCCTTTTTTTTTGTTGTTTTTTTGTTTTTTTGCATATACCCCTGCCTGCCCATTGCATGAGTCTGGGTACATCTGTGGGAAGCACACACTCACACACGCAGCAGTGTGTCTGGGCAAAGATCAGGTGCTCGCTGGAAAGGCAGCGGACACAATCGGGTCTCTCTTTCAATGGATGGGAGAATTCCGAGGCCGGCGTCAGTGAGTCTGCCTCTCCCTCTCCCTCCCCTCGCCTCTCCCTGCTCCTCTGTGCAGCTGGACGCAGACAATCAAGCCATCAACAATCGTCACGCATAATTAGCAGCACCCCTCTTCCCCTCCCTTTTATCTCACTCTTTATCTGCCTCTCAATTAAATTTTAGACCATTGCATTTTATTTATAACCACTTACTTCAAAGAGAAAAAGAAAATGGTGATCTTCCTTGAACAAGAGAGGAACTCATGAATGTAGGTGTTTCCACAGCTGCTGAGCTGCTCATATTCTCACCGTTCATCTTTATGACCCAAACAGCGTGTTTCAAGATAAACAGAGTGTCTCCTTTTACTCAACAGGAAAGAGTGTAGAGTAATGGGAGTCATCCTGTGAGATGAGATTAAAAGGACTGTCTAATGGAGAGGCTGTATTGTTCTTCCAGCGTTGGATAATTAGGAGGCAAGAAACATACCAAAACTTAAATTCTTTGAGTGTGTGGTGCGTTTTGTGTGTGTCATGCAGGATTCCTTGTCATCCTCTGCTCAGGGTTTTCTGTCTGTGCTTCATCAAAGACTCTTCAGTCTTCTTCGCCGGCTTTGAACGGCCTGCACATCCCCAGCTTTTGTCCCTTGTGACCCAGGCGGTGACACGACATTTTCTTCACATTGTTGTCTTCTATCGGCCGCTTGTTAAGAGCCTTAGAGTCTCTTGTTCAAGCTTATGCATGAAGATGATTTTGCAGGAATTTTAGATGAGAGAGAAAGAAAGAAAACAGAGAGGGGGCGAAAGAGAGCGCTTAATCTCTGAGGAAATTAACTGACATGTATCACGTTATTTCATTCAGTCCAAGAGCAACCCACTCTGTGACCTATGTGGCTGAGAGGAGCTGTGGGGGGGAAATTTATACACAAGGATCCCCTTTTCCATCTAAACATGGGGATATAACAACTTTTCTGGAAAGTGATGACACTAAACAAACGATTATATGCAATGTCTTGCAAAAGGACTTATATCCTTTTGCAGGGCTCAATGTTTTTTACTGGGATTTCATTTGGTAGACTAAAGTGCAACAGTGCATGTGAAGAGATTTTCTAAATTTATTTGGGAAAATGCGGCATGTATTTCTGTCCAGTCCCCTTAACTCTGCCATTAATTCAGCTGTTCTCTGAAGGCCTCAGAGGATCTTTAGAGAATATTAATGAACAAACAGCATCAAGAAGACAAAGGAACACAGCAGACAGGTCCAGGAGGAGGTTGTGAAGGTTGTGAAGTTTAAAGCAGGAACAATATCCCAAGTGCTGTTTAGTCTATCATCTGTGAAAAGATCCATGTGAACTCTGGAGGAGCAGCAGAATTGGCAGCTCAGGTGGGAGAATCTGTTAACAAGGCAACTAATCGGGATTTTACGGAACAAGAAATAAATCTTTGGGAGGATGAAAGACAGTCTATCTTTCCAGAGTTAACAGAAAGCTGAACTGAGCTAAAAACAGGACAATCCTAGAAGAAGACTTGCAAAAGACTTGAGACTGGAGGCTGATGTTCACTTTCCAGCCAGAGAACGACCCTAAACACACAGCGGTGTGTATGTTTGCAATGAAACGCTTTAGAACAAAGCAGATTCATGTCCAGATTGATTATCCGTAGCCTTGAAAAGTCTTGAAGATTGATTTTAACACATTCGCACCATCCAATCCACCCGAGCTTGAGTTGTCTTGCAAAATAAAATGGTCAAAAAAAGTTTTAGAGCCAAATACTGCAGCTCTAGTTGTAGTGAAAAAAGACTCTTCTACAAGTATTGACTGAGGATGCCTGAATGCAAATTTAATAATGGACTGCTTTGTTTGGGTCCATCAAATGAAGACCCACTGAATACATTAAAATTGCTCCAGTCGTAACATGATAAAACGTTTAAAGAATAAAATGCAATTGGTACTTATCTAAGGAACTGCATGTTTTTAGATAAATAAGGTAGTTATGGCACAGAAACATGAAGCTTTAGCTTTAAATTTTGACAACTGACAGATTAAGCTCCTAATCTCTAAAAGTTTTTGATTTTGAGGGCTGGCATTGTGGGAACAGAGCTGTTGAGATCCTCATGTTGTCAGGTGGCTCATTTACGTCCTTGAAGTGAAGATTTTACCCGCCTCTCTCTCTCTCTCTCTCACTGTGAGCAGGTGGGAAACGACCCACAGAAAGCCATAAAGCCCACAGGCGCCACATAAGGGCAAAACAAGCTGAATCTACTGTTCAGGAGACAGAGGACGCCAGGTGCTGGTCACACCATTGTTTTGTCGTTTTTGTCAACTTACTGGAACAGTTGGTCTGTGCTGTGGCCGTCCGAAAAGGACAAACATCTGGGGTTGTGCAAGGAAGGCCAGACATGGTTATTGTGGTAGCTGGCGCTTTGCTAAGTGTAGGAGAGCGTGATCAGTCACAGCGCCTTCCATCATTCCACTGGTGCAACTTGGAGCAAACTCTGAATTTCATTTAGTCATTTTGGACAAGAAATTTTTATCGGTCCATAGAAAGATAACTGGATTCTTCACCTCCAGCATGCTGTACTTCCAAAAACTGAATTACCACACCAACAATTAGACAATCATCAGAAAATGGGTTGAACTGCTTGCCTGAAGCCGTCCTCTAAAGCAACTTCCCTGCTCTAAGAACTGGGCCTCCAGACAGCACAAAGTGGCCAACTGTTTTCTCCACAGCTCGTTTTTTGGTCTCATTAGTTGTGGAGCTGCATTCTCAACTTCAACCAAAATCACGATGGATGAAACATTTTGCAGATTACAACCAGATGATGGCCATGTAATTATTTTTTTTGTAACAGACGCTCTTGTGTCACGGCAGCTCCTTCTGCAGATTTGCAAAGCTTTTGCATTGCGGTGAAAACACTTTAAACTCCTCTAAGCTAGATTTTTGACCTTGCTTTTAAGGATAAGCTCGCACACTGCAATCCCACACACTGCGGCTTGTTAATAGCGAGTCTTTGAATTTGCCATCCAGATCTGATCCTGGATGCTCCAATGGCTTTTAAAAGACAGCTGGATCTGCTTGCTTCAGGACATCCAAGTTGGAGAAGATACATGTATGGGTAACTAAAATGGAAACAAACTAATCCCACTATTTTTCATCTTGTCCAACAACATATCAAGTTGCAGTCAAAGACGTTTGGTGAAAAAGTTAGAGAGGACAGAGCTGCCATTTTAGAAGACAAAGCCAAATATACATCTGTGTTTTTTCACACACAACTTCATGCATGTGCTACAGTAAGTGGATGTAAATTTCAGGAGGAGGAAATGATCTCGAAGAGACCGGAGCAAAGAAAACCGAGGTGGAAAATGTCCGATGGGCATCTGGCATCAGAGGGGAGAAAGTAACTCACAGACGGTGACAGAATAAGAGACGGGTTGAAGGGAAGAAAGCTGCGGAGGGGGTCCGTCACGGTGGTGGCTGCTGCGAGGGGATCAGCTGGTCGGACTTCACACACACACACACACACGCGGGCTGCTAAGTCCCTGGTGAGTATGGGTGCACCTGTGTGTGTCTGTGTCAAGGCTTTCTAGGTCAAGTAGATCCCAGAAACCGAGTGACTTTCTCCGTCTGTCACTGACGTTGTATTCTTCTTTTCTCGCCCCAATCCCCAACACACACACACTCAGACACGCACACATGCTCACCCCTACACACTCTCTCCCATTTCTCTTGTCTGTTCCTTATGCTGCTAATGAATTAAAATGGTGTAGACTGAGACATGATACACAGCTGATATCCCCCCACCTCTCCACACACACACACACGCCCACCCACACACACACGCACTTACCCTTTGTTAATCTGGGTCAGCGGTGTCCATCTTGGTCACCCTTCCAGACAAAGAGGGCAGAGTGACAGCAAAGAGGTGACCTGAATAAAAGCCCGTCTACTCATGACGAAGCTCTGAAACGAGTCACACACTGAAACACACTCTGTGCTTCCTGCTGGACTCTCATCATTCTCATATATATACTTCAAAGTCTGTATTTTTCTCCACTGGGGGAGATTTATTTGCTCTGAAGATGTTTTCTATAATGAATTAATCATTTCTAATGCTATCTGCTGGATTTCTGCATTCTAATGTTTGGAATGTTTTTTACATCATACAAACATAACCTTGTCTAGCTAATAATGGATAAATTCACTTATCTGGAAAATCATTTTCCTTCCTCCTCGTAATGCTCCATGTGTGTTGATATACTATTTGTTGTTGTGTTGTGTCAAAATAAGAACTATGAACTGCACGTCATCTCAGAATTCGACAGATCTTCCTTTCACATTTTAGTCCAGAAGTGTCCGAGTCCATTCCTCCAGAGACTTTTAGAAGCGTCTGTGCTCGAACACACATGAATCAAATTAACTGCTAGTTACTTGGCCACTGGTTGCAGGGTGGCAGCTCTCAGGGGCTGGACGTGGGTAAGCCTGCTTTAATCCTCCAGCTTTGGTGAATCAGTTTCTTGTAAATGAAAATAAAAATAGCCTCAAAATCTCCATTATGATTTCAGAGAAAAATAGAAGCACAAGCAGGAGTCACCCCCAAAGAGAGGAAAACCAGCAGGAAGTTCTATCTGCTCGGCCACGCTTGGCCTGCATATTGTACTACAGACATTTCCTGCTAACATTCCCTGGTTACTCTGTAATTACTGCAAATATCCTTCCTCCACCGAAGCTAAAGCCACTCAAGAAGTCTAAAAAAGCTCCTTCCTCTGGTCTCTCAAAGAGGCCAAAAGAGAAAAATGGCCAATGGAAGCAAGTTTTCAGAGATCGGGTTTTATTTTAAACCCAGATATATGAAGCCTTTTTTTTTTTAATTGGTTTTCGTGTTGAGAAAAGCTGAAAATTAATCATAAATCACTGGTATGCAGTAAACTACACATCATAATGATTGCTGTGATGGTTTATATTGAATATTTGCTGTCTTTTATAATGAGATAATGAACTTATTAGTGCATCTGGTGTTAAAATATATGTTACTGAGCACATATCTACATGTGGCCCTAAAAATAAGTTTTTAAGGGCCAGAAAGTCATTCTCTCTTATCTTCTTCTACTCCCCAGAAACAAGTACGGTGCCCTGACCTTTAGTGGCAAGGGTTGAAACCCTAAACTATGGGATTTTTTTTCTACAATCTCAACGTTTCAGTTACCAGCCACAAATACTTCTGCACCAAAAGTGTCCATAAAAACGGTTGTACACTTAAGTTACTTCAAATATTTAAGTTAAACTTACTGAAATGTGTTTTGTTTGAAAGCCATATATTGATTCATTTTGGCTCCATTTATGTAATTCAACAATACAACTGAGTTCACTTTTTTGACTGCGTACTCCCAGCAATAGTTTTTTCTGCTGTATACAGCCAGGAAAAAGCTTTCGTCAGCTATGTCTTTTCAGGGTTTGCTGTTTCTGACCACATTGTAATGATGAGCAGATTTAGCTTGAATGCTTGGACCATATTTATTTTCTCATAACTTGCATGTAACACCACACCGATATAGCAGCTACTTTTAAACTTTTTTTAAAAACATAGAGCTATTTTCAGTTTCATCAACCACATGACACCTACAACCTTCCGGGTTTGGCTTGGGAACACCCACACATCTCTAAATTCAGGAAACATTTGGTAAGTGAAGATCACTTCCTTGCTTTTGTTTTGATCTCTCTGTTTTTCTCCCTCTTTAGAAGCTACACTTTGTGCTTTCTGAGTTTACTCGTCTGTTTGTTGGATCGAGACTTTGACTGAACTATTCCTTCCGTTAACTTTATGTTCTCACTCTTTTTTTCTGTCTATAGTTGTACACTTGCCACTGCTGCTACTATCGCTGTTAAACTCTTCGCTTTCATTCTGTAGTTTGTGGATTCATGAACTCCATGTTCAAAGGTCCACTTCTGATTTCTGGATAAGGTCAAAGGTCAGGAACATAGTAATGACCAAATTTCCTTTAACGAGAATTCTTAAAACTTAACAAGCAAAAAGAATTTCCATTTTGTAGCTTCAGCTGATCGTCTCTGATTCTAAGTTGTTCTAATTTTTAACAGTACAAACTTTATTATTTTATAAAAAAAATCTTTAACTTAAACTTAACCTGATTAGTTTTCATGTCTGTGAAAATGAATGCCATTTCTTTCCACATAAGAATAAAGATAATAAACAATATCAATTCTGGTTTGTTTGTTTTGTAAACCTTTGTTGTTCATTTTTTAATGGTTGAGACATTACATATTTGGACAGTTATTTCCTCAGGTTTAGACTCTGTGCAGCTGGAATGATTATTGCTCTTCTCTCTTTTTTTTTTTTTTAACTCTTGGACAGTTGTTTTTATGTGTAACCGTGGCAACAAGGTATTGTTTTTACAAATGTGAGCTAATAATTAGCATCTCAAAAGCTCAAATAACACATGAATTATGATCATGTCCACGACTCCAACGCCAGACAGAGATTTAAAGAGGAGCGGCAAAAGCAAGCGAGGTGGATTAGCAGTGTTTGCCAGCAACTGATGGTGTCATCCAGGATATGTTGCTGTGAAATATTGTCTCTGCTGCCTGGATATTGAGATGGTAGCATGTTCTGACAGTCAGGAGACAGTCATACAGCAACAGCTTTCAGTCAAAGGTTTCTTCAGTTTCATTGCGCAAATTATTCTGGTCCTGTTTAGTTATGTCTTTTTCATTGTCTTCACTTTATGTTTTAGCATTGCAACCTTTGCGTGACTGCTAGCAGAAATCCTCTCTGCCCACAGCATCATTGTCTAATTGACTATACATGACAGGAGTTACGAAACCATTTAGCTTCCCTTTGGGATAAATAAAGTATTTTTCTAGTGAACTGAATTAAATCCATAAGTATTTTTGTTATAAAATAGTAGCATATTTCATATGAAAGCACATTAAGATTAATGTAATTTAAATATTCAGATCTAAATTAAGATTAAATGCTAATTGAACTTGATTGTAATCTGCACTTAGAATCAGATCTGCAGTGCAATTTGATTCAGAGTTTACATTTGGGCTGTATTAGAATGAACTGGCTTGCTTGAATTTCCACCAGAATTCTTGGTTTCTTGAGAAGCCATTTGTCGCAATTTGTTGCTGAACTGAATTACTCCACATTTTCTAAGATTAAATGGAGAAAGGACGGATGCGCGGTGAAGGCATCCAGGCTAATGACCTCAACACAGAGCTCTCAGATAAGGACAGACGCTTCAAACACAGGAGATAATCTTCTCTGTGAAGGACACAGAGCAGCTCCTCAGGTCAAAACAGAAGATAGGCTCGACAGGCCCGGTTTACGCGGCCTGAGTGAACATCCACGTCTCTGGATTGTATTCACAGGAGCTGGAAGCTCTTCTCCTGAATGCCAGGAGAGGATAAGAGCTTTACAGGTTTCTGGCTGATGGAAACTCACCTTTATCTAATCAGTGCAAGGACTGTCAACAGTGGCATTTTGTAACTGAATGGGATTCAGCCTAACGTGACAGACAAGCGATGATAACATTGGAGGTCATTCAATTTGTGTGTGTGTGGATGTGTGTGTGTACATTCACATCACAACAGCCCTCATAATGACTGTTTAACAAGTGGAGTAGAGCTCACCTGTGTCAACGTGTTGAGTGAGTTAATTATTGGCCTCCAGACGTCTGCAATTCCTCAGAGAGACAGAGAGATTACAGAAGACAAACCGAGGAGGAGATAAACAGAGAAGCTCGCTCTTCTCAGTCTCAGGCTCATCAGCAGGAGCATCACTGCTATCACCAGGGGGTGGACCGGAACAATAATCCAGGCCGGGAATTTCATACAGACTGAGTTCAATGTAACCAAGTCTGGGACAAACAGTGATCCGTCTAGACTAGCATTAAAACAAATGTTTCATACTATTCATTCAAGAAAGAAGACATCAAAGAACTATCCTCATATGTAAGCCTACTGCAGTAAGTAAATAATCAGTTAAGCACATTATGAATGAAAAAGACCTCAGTTAGTTCCACTGTGATTAATAATATTTATTAAAGGGGAATTTTGTTTTAAAAGACTTCATAATCCATTTTTATTTATGGTTTCAGTTGTAGGTGGTTTTTATTTCTGTTTTATTTATTGTTTGATTGTATTGCTTTGGATATTTAAAATGTCTTCCAGCTCCAGTGCTGAGTGTTCTGTAAAAAATTAAAGTTTATTAGGATACGCTCACATTGCGGTCACATTTCCAAATATATGCAACGTGTGTGTGATCTCATGTGTGAACAGCAAATAACCTGAAAGTTTCCCGCATGCGCAGCAGAGGACGCGGTATCAACGTAGTGAGCATGCTCAGCGTTTACGGAAGTAAACATGGATGCTAATGGTGGAGCATTTCTGTTAAAGTTGTTGTCCAACTGGATCCAGCACATTACCAACTTAATAGTTGTTGTTTTGTTCTTGCTTCAGCGCACCAGGACGCAGAACAGTGACGTTTGTCGAGCATCAATGACATTCAGGTCGAATGGATGCGACCTGGCCGCACAGACACAGGCCACATTTAAAAGGATCAGATAAGCAGCCTGGCTTGTGTTTTTCAGACCGTCCTGAAAAGATCAGATACAGGTCACATCAAGTCAAAAAAATCAGATTTGGGTCACTTCAGGCTGCAATCTGAATGCAGCCTTAGTCTGTGGGAGGTCAAACAATGCCTTTACCATTATACTAGATGAAAATAGTATAATGACGATATTATTGTTTATTGCAATAATTTGTGGGACAATTTCTCATCCAGAAAAATGCCTTACCATGACAGACACAGAACTAAGGTTAATTTAGACATATTGTGTCAAGTGAATACATGCTAGAATAAAACAACTGAAGAACACCGAGAACAGAAAATTGGATGCCCTGCTATCTCAAGGGATTACACATTATGGGTGATATTATATTTCCTACATTACACAGGCCCTTGGAGCTACTAGTGTGATTTTTATATTATTATCATCCAAACTCTGTTTAGTTTCTTTTCATGCCAGATGTGTGCCCCTCCTGTTGGGGAGGCAGATGATCCCCCCACCTCCTCCCCTACCAACAACAACACCCCAATGTTGGGCTAACCTCCTGGTGACTTAACCGCAGCATCTGGCAAATGTTAGGCTTCACCTGAACCCGCCGTTTACGCTGTAACCTGAGCAGGACGCTTACAGATGCGGCTCGACAAGCTGTGCACGTTCCTGTGTGTGTGTGTGTGTGTGTGTGTGTGTGTGTGGGTGATCATGCGTGTCTGCCTGCCTGTAAAGGTTCTGCTGTCTGCTTTTTCAAGAGCATCGAGAGACAATTAGGAACCAGAGAAGTTGGAGCGTGCACCGCAGGGAAGCCCTTTTCACAAGGCGCACCATACCCATCCGGCCTGGAGAACCTGGTGCCGGAGCGAGCGCACACTGTGGCAGTGTGCCGTGCACATGGTTCCTACAGGCCTGTGTGTCCTTTTGTTAGCACTGACTGAGGAGATGAGGAAAAAAACAAAAAAACAGAGAAGACCTAAAAGACAATAATCCCACACTCTCTGCACAGCTGGCATATTTTCTGAGAAGCTATTTCCTGTAAAAATTCTGACACAGGAATAATGATGGCTTTGATTGGGCCCCAGTTAACGGGAGGCACTTCCTGTCCCTTTGTATTGGTTTCATTGTGAGACGATGGAGTAGGAGGGGGAGGAGTGGGCGAGGCAGGGTTTGAGGGAAACAGCTGCTGGAGATGACACAGTCAAGAACATCCCTGTGACCTCCCACCCCTGCACACACACATTCACACACTGCCACCGCTCACACGGCTAGATGAGTACATTAGAGCATGATATTTTAACTGCTGACCCAACTTAAACTCTAAGTAAAGACAAATGAGTCAGCCAGGCTGTGGCTGTAGACATTCAGTTATTAAGAAATATCTTCGATTTAGCAAAAAGACAAAATAAGTTCAGGTCAGTTCCTGTGAACGCTCTGAGACCAGCACTAATGAGCAGAAGTTAATTTATACAAAAAAGTTATCTAGCACTCAATATAATAACCATGGCGAAAAAAAAGAATGTCTATTCATAGTATCTCAGGACAACATTTTTGAATATTTGTGTTACTGGTGATAAGCTGAAGAGTTTCCTGTGATTGTTTGAACACCAGAGAACATCTTGCACTGTCTCAGATGGCACCAGCTTACTTTAAGGAGAGTAAAAAGCAAACTGAGCAGAAATTAGGATCTTAGTGAAAGCAAAGCTTTTAACGGTGCCGATTTGTTTATTGTGTTATCAGGAAAGTGATGCATGTTTAGAACAGGGATTATTTTCATTTCTGGTTACACCAAGATCATGAATGTCCTCAAAGAACCGGTTGTGGTGGAGAGTATTAACAAAACTAACCATGAAACTGTTAAAATCGTATAGCTTCTTAAAATTGGATAATATTGAACATTTTTGACATTGATAACATTTTCACTATACAAAGAAAAACTGATTTGAGTTCATTAATACAGAACTGGTTCCACTGGCAGATTATTTCACTTTTAATAAGGGAAAATATCTTAATAATCTGCCAGTGAAACCAGTATTTTCTCAACAATATTAAGGAATTATTTACTTAAAACGAGTTCTTACATCTTCCTGAAAAGATACTAGTAAGTAAGTTTTGTCTTAATTCAACTGCAATAAGATTTTTGCACTAGAAACTGGACCAAAAATACTTGTTTCTTCATTGTTTTATTCCGGGCTGTCATATTAAAATGGGGTAGACACATGCACTCCACACTTTTCTGAATTTTAATTGGCAAAAAATAAACTACCTTTATCTTCACAGTGACGCACAACTTGTCTTGCTCTGTCACATAAAATCCCAACAAAATAGACTGACTTAGAGGTTGTAACATGGCAAAAATTAGAAGAAGTTCAAGGAGTGTGAATATTTTTGCAACACGCTGTGTAAACAGTGGCATGAGACGTCTAGTCTCTTTTTTTCAACTCCCACTAAAATGTTATTTAAAGGTTAGGGTTTGCAACCAAGCCTGCGCAGTTTGCACAGCTTCACTTGTTATCTGTAAAGGAAAGGCTGTGGTTCACACATGAAATGCTGTAAAAGCAGCTCCATTTTGTGTCCAATCTCATTTTAGACAGCTTAAGAAAAACGTGGTAAGAGCAGTCTATGAGACATATTTTTAAAAATCGGTGTCTCCCTCCGAACAGCTTCAAATGTCCATCATTTACCCCTTGAAGAAACTTTGATAATGAAAACTTCTCCATCATCTAATTTCCCTTGGGGAAGCATCAATTAAATTAAGATTCAATTAATTTAATTGAATTTTTGAAGCTCACTCACTTTAGCTCGTGCTGTCATGCTCACACTCTCTCTCTCTCACACACACACACCGGTGCTGTCTATCTGAGCGAGGTTTTCCATTAGCATTTTTTGCAGAGATCACAGGTTGCTCTGTTTCCTGCCATGCTGTGTGTTTCACCACAGAAGTTAACCAGCTTTCATGTGCTTTTTGCTCTGCAGTGAAGCTGATCACTGGAAAATCATCAGCACAGCAAACACATCACACACACAGCTGCATGAACACAAAAGCAGTTACTGTTCAGCCTGCTGTTGAATTCACACTTAATTTGTAAAGTTACGTTTCTTTTTGGATAAAAAAAACATCAGTAATCTGATGAAAACCAACATTAAACTGCTCTGTTCTTCTTTTTTTCTTGTTTAGAAGGTGCTGCTTCTCTTTCGTTTCTCTTATCCTCGACTCCAGCAGTGCCAGTCTCTGAAGAGAACTGATGTGAGCTCCAGATGTTGGAGTAGACTAGCTGGAGACAGAGAGGGCACAGGGTGCTCCCAAGCGTACTCCTTTTCCTTATGCCTAATAATATATCACTTTTTTACAGGTTCAGCTGCTGTTTTTGGCTTCAGTTACGCTCCACATCTTTAATCGGTTTGTAACTTTTAATTTATGTTACTTTAAACGAAGGCTGATGTATGTTTGAGATGAAATCTCTTTGAAAACTCATTGACATCCGAGATCTCATTGCTGTAATATTAAGTTTTGACATCTTTTATGTGACATGATTACAATGACTGCGTGTGTTAATGTATGGTGTGCTTGTAAGTCCAATTTCTACAAATATTTCAAACCAAAAACAGATGTTTGGAGGTATGGTCTGAAAGCTGTGGTTAAGAAAATCCTAAAATCTTTACATACAATTAGTGGACATCTTCCTGACTCCAAAGAAAACATAATAATGTAAGTGGCTGTTTTCACTTATTCTGATCTAAGAGTAGAAGTACACAGCTGGTGATAAGATCTATCTCAGAAAGTGAAGACAAACCAGTTTGAAAAGAACCGGTTTGTTCTTTTCAAACTGGTTTGAAAAGAACCAGCTTGTCTTTTCAAACTGGTTCTTTGAAAAGACAAATCAAAGAACCAGTTTGGTTGTAAAAGTGACAGTTTTCTTCTTAAACAAAACACCTACCACCTGATATAATGAATGGGTCTTGATCCTGAATTTTATATGATTTGAGCTTGATATGAATTGAATGTGGTTTTATCAAATTAAATTGAATTTGTGTTGAGGTGACATTTGCTGTGAATCTACCCTCCATAAACAGGCTGAATTGAGTGGAATAGAAAAAAATAACCTGATATAATAAAAATAAATGGGAGACTGTTGGTTGCAATGCTAAGACATAAAGTGAAGACAATGAAAAAGACATAACTAAACAGGACCAGAATAATTAAGTTTCACTTCAAAACAGAGAAAAGGCAGGTTTGAATAAAATGACATATGTCATTTTGAAAGTTTAGCCATTTTGAACAGATTTTCTGTATATAAAAGAGAGAAGAAACAAAAAGAAAACCACTGATACAAAAACTTAAAAAAAATATTTACTTTAGTATAAATTAGATTGACGGCGTTTCTGTTTTATATAATCATAAGTCAGTCAACTGATTTCACTTGATTAATTCTGACTGACGGTTCAAATGAAGAAAAATATATTTTTTATTTATTTATAAAATGCATCAACTAAATTCTCCCATCGTATTCAGGACATAGATGCACATAAATGGATAAATGCAATAGGAGTTACTTTATTATTCTTTTGGGAGAAAAACAAAATGATGTTAGAGAAAAAAGCGCTGATGCATAAATAAATATAATGTTATAATTCCTTCAGCTACATTTAGATGAAGGAATCTAACTTCATCTAACTGTAGATGAGGTTACATCTACAGTTAGATGAAGTAATGTTGTTATTAACACACTACTTCATCTAGTGTGTGTGTTTGTGTATGTGTTGGGGTGTGTGCGTGTGCGTATGTGTGTGTACATATATATATATATATATATATATATATATATATATATATATGTAAAAAACAAAAAA
>CAEGAE010087288.1:0-30559 GCA_903067095.1 Girardinus metallicus | reverse complement strand
TCCTAAACGGCCCCTCATATTTGACATCTGCATTCGTCACACACAGAAACATCTACCAGCTCTGTAACGTCATGATGATCTTTGCCACCCATTTGTTGCGACCGGGATGATATGAAACTTTATTTTCTGGTATTTTCATTAAAGCTACGCATCTAAAGAACAGCCACCTCAGTGTTCAGTCTATCTGTTTATCTGTATAAATAATCCCGCCGTGCTCGTTCCCACCGTTTGCTCTAAACCAGCAGCTCCCGGAGGAGAAAAGCTGTCGTCATTTTAAGATGCTTATTGGTCCCTCGGAAAAAGACAAAAGCCCAGACATTATCATGACTCAATAAAATCCTCCCAGGCCGAACTTTAAAACTGGACGTTATGCTGCTAACACTTAGCTTTCGTCAACAACTCAGGTGGAAGTGAGAGAGTAAATAAAATCCCAGCCGGAACACGGTGCGCTAAATAATAAAACATAATATAACGAGGCTTCGAGGCAGATCAGTTTACCTCGAGGAATTTTAATAATCGAGGTACTCGAATCACTCGAGGAATCGTTTCAGCCCTAGTTTGTGCAGATGAAGCCATAATGAGGAAGGTTTCTGTTAGACAAATTCATCGGATTAAGAAAGCAGCTGCTAAAATGTCCTTACAAAGCAGCAAATAGTTATTTGAAGCTGCTGGTGCCTCTGGAACCTCAAGGTGGAGGATCCTCCAGAGGCTTGTTGTGCATGAACCTACTATTCGGCCACCCCTAACCAGAGCTCACAAGCAGAAACGGTGGCAGTGGGCCCAGCCGTACATGAAGATTAATTTTCAAACAGACGTGTTCACTGATGACTGCTGTGCAACCCTGGATGGTCCAGATGGATGGAGTAGTGGATTGATGGTGGACGGCCACCACATCCCAACACGGCTGTGACGTCAGCAAGGAGGTGGTGGCTTTATAATCCATAACATGTTTAGAAAACCTGCTGTGCATAATAATGTGGAACAATGCATTTTGAGTTTTTTATTTTTGAAAAAAAAATACTGTTCTCATTGGGAGCTTTGGTCAGTAAAGTTTGATTTATACTGTAATAGTTCATGACTTGAAAATTATACTGACCATCATTTGCACTGACCATTTAAGAAAATCTGAGGAAATATCACTTGCATAATAATTTGGAACACGGTGTAGTTTTTCAGAGTCACTGAATGTGTTGATCCTGTTTTTGATCTGATTTATCAATACCTGCAGAGAGGCAACATCTGCGGACTCTAAAGCTCCAAGGCTGTCCTGAGGTGGATGACTGGTTCCTGGCAGGACTCCACAAGTTCCAGGACTCTCTGGAGGAGCTGGACATCTCTCACTGTCCGAGGATAACCGTGGGCGGCCTGGCTGCTCTCAGGAATCTCTGGTGAGCTCTGTACTCAGTGTAGCCTGCAGTCTGCATCGCGGTAGTCCAAACCTTTTTTTATATTGCAAAATTATGAAGACACATCTACTCTTTTTCTTTAACTAAAATAATCTTAACCTGCTCAACAGTAAACTAAGCTTATGAATTTCTTGTAGGAAAAGAATATTTCAATCATTGTAAATCCAAAGTTTTGCATTTTGTCTTTATTAAAGAAAGGCATCCGGTTTGCAATTTCTTTTGGGCTCGATTTTAAAGTTGTTCATTCTCAGCACTAACAACAGGATTTGCGTCCCTCTTTCTCTGACATGACACAGCAGTCGTAGCTCTACAAACATAAATACTGCTCTTGATAAACATACCCATTTGTAATTCAGGTAAAATTCAGATGATTCTCACAATAGAGTTGCGAGCCAAACGAAATCAGTCCAGGATGCACAAATGGCCTTTATGCCACACTTTCAACACCATTATTCTAAAGCAAAGTAACCAGTTGTGTAATGATGTTCTCCTTTTTCTGTGTCTGTGTACTGAAGGCAGCTAAAGCATCTGAATGTGTCCTCCCTCCCGAGAATTTCAAATCCAGGGTTGGTGATCATCCTGCTGGAGGAGATGCTACCTCAGTGCCAGATCACAGCAGACGGCTACGACCTCAGTCTACCTCAGGCTATAAGGGAGAAGCCAGAGGAGCGCCTGGAAGCAGAGAGGTAGTGGCCCGATTACAACTAGAATCACTGCAGAAAGACTTGGAGGCTTTTGGTGTCCTCTTCTTTTTTCAAAGAGCTCATGATAAGCTTATTTGATTGAAGAATCGTGACATAAGGCACAATAAATGCAGGACAAATAAGAAAAGCAAAAACATACAACAGATGTGGGAGAACAAACATGTCACACACAAGTTGAAATATATGTCCGGATGCCCTGTGTATTTCTCAGTTTGTGAGTAAGGCTGCACATTGATAATGTAAATGTTCATATTTACAAAGTCTCTGTTCATGTCCATCTTCAGTTTGCTGGGACTTTGTCACTGAATGTAAAAATGGGTGTACATAATAAAGATTTTATTCTTCAAAGTAAGGATTATTGTAAACCTCAATGTGTGCATTCTTTTATATTTGACTTGCAAAAATAATAAACGTGTCTGACAAATCTATTTGAAACCCTAAAAGCAGCTCAGTTTTTTTGCAGTTATCTAAAACTGAGCTTTGGAGATTTTTACTTTCTTTACCATCCTGTTCACTCCATCCATGGTGGTGAGATAAATAAGATTCCTCAACCATTCAGTGGTCAATAGCCGAAATAAACTTGCTTCTATCACTTGTGATATTTCTACTTTTATTTGCTAGAGGTACCAACAACTGTGCCACATGTGATTTTGCAGTAAAGTAAATAACCTTAAATTAATTTCTTTACTTGCTTATATTCCCTTTTGGCGTTTATTGCCTTTATTTGGTTGTAGCTGTGATTAATTTCATGTTTTAATATTTAATACTTTTATTTTGAAGGGAAGACGTCCGGTCTAACTGGACTGACCATAAATTGTAACGTAGACGATCAAATGTATCTTGTTAGAGGCGGGCCCCTTGATCGAGGCACAAGGTATGTGTGTATGATGTAAATGAGCACATGTGTTAAATATTGTGTAAATAAAACGGTGCATTGGCTAATATGCTAAAACTGACGTTATTTTTTGGTTGTAGCATTATTTTAAGTTATAAACGTTAAGTTGCAAACGTGAACGGTTGTAAAAGTATGTATTTTTGTTGTATTTTGGCTTGCACTGTTTTTTTCAGTGCATGCATTCCTTACGGTGAAACCAGGGGTTAATATTCATTAATTCTTTCATTCATTTTTAATGTATTTTAAACATTATGCTATGTAGTTAATTGCCAATACAGTGTCCGTGTGTGTAAGTGTATGTATTTGTAATCTGCACTATGGAAGCTTATGTGAATAACTAAAGCCCATAATCCAGGGTGAGCCTTGTTCCTGTAGCAGATAACAACGAACTAATGAAGACACCAAGGAATAAAATAAACAGTAATAGTCGCTTCTGCAATAACTTAATTGGCAGATGTGAAAATTAAATATTGTTAAAATACTGCTATGTTTGACTCACCTTATGTTCTACAACGAAATAAATTTTTAACTTTTGCTTATTAACGGTGGAGTTAGTTGATAATCAGAGTTTTAGAGCATTATTTTTTGTAATAAGGGAAGTGAATATCAGCGGGAACTAATGTCTCCTTTGAACGCGGTAGTGGTTTTACGGGGACGTAATTTCCTGACGGACAACAATAAGAGGAACAGCTGGTTTCATTTAAAGCCTCGGGTTCCTATATATTTTCTCCGATTTTAGCGATTTTTATTGAATGTCAACCAAAACAGTTTAGTGTTGGAGTCCTAGCAAGCGGATAAATGTCTGATCCATCAGGTAGGACGGCTGTCTGATCCAGAAAGGAGACACAGTCACTGTTTTATCGCGACATCTTTGTCCCTTTAAAACAAGACTGTCGAGTTTTACATCATGGTGATTTCATTTCCAGAGTCCCCTAAAAAAGAAGAACAAGAGGAGGAGGCTACAGCTGAACCCGAGGTGGGAGTCACTGTTTTCTGTCAACCTTGAGTTGTTTTTTTAGCTGCGATCAGATGTAGTGAGACCCAGACGATGGTTAGCATCATAACAAAGAGGTGCTCTGTTTCTGGCTGACAGCAGTCACTAATCAGCGAACTGTTTCTACAAGTTACACACTGTTTTCTCTGCAGGACCAATCAGACGACAGCAGTGAAGGCGAAGCTGCAGGAGAAGCAGAGAGTACGTTTCAATATACTGCCTACACTCGTATACAGCGTTGGAGAAAATACTCAAACATTGTACTTGCGTACAATACTGTAGTAAAAGTACATCATTAACATTTTTACTTGAATAAAAGTAAGTGTTTGCTTTTAAAAATAGTTCAAGTATTGAAAGTAAATCTATCTATTCTCTAACGTAATGTTCTAGAATATCACTAACTGAATACTATTTGTATACTTTCTTCAATACATAAATAATGTGCCATTTTAATGAATGATCAGCAAAATAATGCTGGTTTTTACACTTGTACTTCTGAGTGTATGAATCAGAATTTCAGCAGTTAAATACCATTCCTCTTTCAGTTAAAAACAAGAAAGAGGAACGATTATACCTGTGAAAGGTTTCATTTAACCAAAATCAAAGCCATTGTTCAAAACCATTGTGTGATTTTTAACAGCAATAAACACATTCAAGTAAGAGTTGTCTGCCTGAAAAAAGGGGCATTAGACACACCTAACAAAGGAACAAGCACTGGGTCAATAGTGAACAATATTTTAATTTCCTGACACCATTTTCTAAACTTGGACCAGGGCCACATGGAGTCATTTTTGAACAGGTTAACTTGAATAAGTTTTTGATTACTTTCAAACTTATAAATAACAACAAAAAAAATGCAACGTAATGTTTAACACAACAATACAACATATTATAGAAATATATTGGCGTAGAAAGTACAGATATTTAATATGAAAACATGAATAAACTGATCTTGTTTTTCCTTTTCTCTCCTGTCCTTTCCAGTGGACGTCTTGCGCAGCCTCTTCTCCAGTGCGCTGGGGTTGGGCTCTTCAGAGAAAGTTCTGGATGAGTTGTCTCTGGAGGGCGTGGCGCGCTACGTAAACAGCGGCAAATGTGAGTTTTATTATGTCTTAGTTTATTTCTGGTTATTTGCACGGTTATAAACTCACCGAAAATGATAATAATAATTTAAGTGTATCTAAAATAAAAAATATATAAAAAAAATATTTAATCTGACTACATTTATCCAGAAAAACAAAATACTATTTAGAGAATGCTAAATTATTCATTAATGGATTCATGACTATCTCTGTCATAGGTAAAAACATAATTTGCATGGTTGGAGCAGGAATATCAACATGTAAGTATATCCCATTCATTTTGAGAGAATAAACCACTTGTTGATTATTATTATTACACAGTTTTTGTCCTGTTTGAGTAATTTCTCATGATTTCTGCCTCCGCAGCTGCTGGGATCCCGGATTTTCGCTCTCCAGAAACCGGTCTCTATGCAAACCTGCAAAAGTACAACCTGCCTTACCCGGAGGCCATCTTCCAGATCGATTACTTTAAGGTCTGTTCAAGATTGAATCACATCTCTCAAAACAGTGACACATGAAAAGGTAAGAATTTTTCATAATTTCATCACAGAAACATCCAGAACCATTTTTCGCGTTGGCCCGGGAGCTGTACCCAGGACAGTTTAAGGTACAATAAGCAGTCTGCAGATTGGGAAAATCCGGTCCTTGCCAAATACTCAGAGTTGTGTTTTACTTTCATGGTTGGTTTTAGCCCACAATCTGCCACTACTTCATAAAGATGCTGAAGGACAAGGGGGTTCTGAGACGATGCTACACACAGGTGGGGGGAAAGAAAGGGCATGTCGCTGCGCACAGAATAATTCAAATTACTTTAAGTTCCTGTATCCATGTTGGTGTGCATGTCTGTTCAGAACATCGACACCCTGGAGCGAGTCGCAGGGCTGGAAGGAGACGATCTGATCGAAGCACATGGAACGTTCTACACCTCTCACTGTGTCAAATTCCTATGCAAAAAGGAGTACAACCTGGACTGGATGAAAGGTGCTGCAACGTTTTTAAGCTCCTGTGATATCCTGAGATTTGAGATTCTAATTTTGCCTGTGTTTTAGAAAAGATCTTCTCTGATGAGATTCCAAAGTGTGAAAAGTGCAGCAGTTTGGTCAAACCAGGTCAGTCTATCATTGCGTTTGTTCATTTAAAATTTTGTGTTATTCGTCTTAGTTCTGCAAATTTTGTTGAATTTTGTTCATTGATTTTATTTCTACTTCCAGAAAGATCCCAGATTTTGCCTCATTTGTCCTTATCTCACTTTCCTCAGATATAGTTTTCTTCGGAGAGAACCTGCCAACACGTTTCTTCACTTCCATGAAAATGGTGAGCACATAACAGTGGTTTGTTCAGGGTTTAACCTCTGCAAAAACAAACAAATTAATGTCTCACCTTTGCTTCTCTGTCAGGATTTTCCTCGATGCGATCTCCTCATAGTCATGGGCACATCACTGCAGGTTCAACCGTTTGCAAGTTTAGTCGGCAGGTACTCCACATCTAATTTCAGTAGCATTTATAATCTGATTGTGTTATGTAACTAAGACATTTCTGAAACTGTCCTGCTTTGGTTTTCCTGTTGGATTCTTTCATCTTCCATTTTTGTCATTTAGGGTTTCGAAAAGTTGCCCCAGGTTGCTCATTAACATGGAGAAAACAGGACAGGTGAGTCCATCACCTTTACATACCTAGTTTCTTCACACTGCCTTGTCTAAGCCACTGCAGCTGAAAAGGTTTATTTGTTTCTGTCTGCAGGCAGATCCTATGTTGGGGTTGCTCGGCTTTGGAGGAGGGATGGACTTTGACTCAGACAAGGCGTACAGGTGATGCTGGGATTCTGTTATATTATTTGATAAACTGGTTTAGGTGTTGATCGCTACCTGTTGAGGATACTTTTATTTTTATTAAAGGTGATCTGAGAAACTGACAATTTCAAGATTGACCAGCCAGTTGGAAACATTTTACATGGATGGTGTGAAAGTTTAGTGCAGATTCTGCTGACAGCAAGTTACCTATTTTCATAGTCACAAGAAATACAGAGATGTAAGACACTATTTTAAAGGAAATTGTATTTTGAACGACACATTAAGACATGTCTTTTATCCATAAAGCCAGCAGAAAGATTGAGCCTTTCAGCAGACAACAGGAACACTGAACTGTATTTTATTCTTTTGAGTTTCTTAACATGTTTTCTTGTCATGTGCTACACAAGAATGATGGCAGCAATTTTTAAGTTTTAAAGCTCCTCATCTACATTTTCCAGAAAATGCACAAAGAGGTGTCTCCTTTTACAATGACACCAAGTGATAGCATCAGTGTATCTCTGTTTCTGATCCTAATTATTCAAGTCTTGTTTTCTTGATGAGGGGTGTTATTTAACCACCAGGGGGCAGCAAACTGTCATGCATAATTTAGGTAGAAATGACTGAATACAAATATCAGAATAGCATCCTGAGAGTGATCGCATTGCATCCTGAAAGAGTTGCCATCAGTGTTTTTTCTATTTGTCTTTGCATGAAGCTGAGAATAGAATACAAGTATATATTTTATTGTCCCTAAATGGAGATTTGTCTTGAACATAGTTCTACACAGTTTCAAGTAAAAGTATTAAAACACCACAGACTGATAAGACACAGACTCAAATCAACAGTGCAACAAGTGTGTGTATAGGTGTTAGTAGGGAAAGCAACGTGCTAAGTTGCTGATGTGGCGTGGAACAGACTGGTTGAGGCTGGAACAAATGACAGTTTCAGACTGTTGGTCCCACACTGTGGCGCCCTCAGTCTCCTTCATATTCAGTGAACTGTGGGTGTTCATAGTCACATTCTCATCACTGCTTGCTCATTTATGGTCTGTCTGGGTTCATAGTGTTTCTGGATGATTATTTTTATGATGGCTATATAAATGTAAGCCTGCCCCTAAACTGGACAGTTGGGTTACTAAAACAGGCTGTGATCCAGTACCATGAGTGGCACCGTAAGAAGAAATCACCAACCAGATGCAATCTTATTCTTCTTAGAAAGTATAGTCTGTACTGCAGTTGTGTGTACAGAAAGTCAGTGCTACATAGTTACTTCAGTCATTAGATTAACAAGTAAAAAATAAATAAAATTTCCCATTTTAATTTTAGAGTCTGGGAGACAGACGTGTGTGTGCAAAGTGTACAGCTATTTGTCTGCTTTGAATTGTTTTGTTCTTTGGTTTATTTGTACCAAGAGATTTTAAGCTAACCACTTTACAATTATTGAAAATAACATCAAGAATCGACATCGATATATATGATTTTAGATGTACTTAAATATTTGTTAATTGTATATTTGGGTTGGGTTTTCTTGTTTGTTTTTATCCACTTTTGTCTGATCCACTTGTGAAAAAGTTTGTTTTCTGAAACGGCTTGTTGTGCCTTTGATAATAAATCCACTGATTTATTATTAGAGGCATTATTGTTTGATTTTCATCAAACAGAAGTGTGAGGAAAATCTAAATTTAACAGTGACGGATTAATTAAAGACATAGATTGTATTTTTTTGGCTTGTTTTGTTGTGGTGGGATATGAAAGCCTGTCTTGCAATCATCACCGCATCCAACATGTCTTATTTTTTTCTGGTTTCAGAGACGTAGCTCAGATCAGTACATGTGATGACGGCTGCTTGGCTCTCGCTGACTTGCTGGGTTGGAAGGTGAGCCACACAGTTTTCTCATTGAAATCTTGTATCCCTGCAGCTTTCCAGTATTTACAGCTGAGCTCCATCAGTAAAGAATGAACACATAATCATAAAGCTGCTGTGTTTATCTAAAACGCATTTCGTGTGGGTTTAACTATGAAGAAAAGAAGAGCGTTTTGTGAAACATCAAGTCTTGTGAGATTTTAAGTATACAATGTGTAAAATTTAAAGTGTTTTACTGTATAATGACAGAGTAGGCTATTTTCAGTGTGATATGATTCTCTCATCCTCCAAAGTTTCTAATTACTGAACATCTTCGTCTGGACGTCTGGTGTTTTTCATATACAGTCTACAAAATCATCTAATTGGTCATAAAATTAAGCCACAGTAGGTCAGACTGCTGTCAGTTGGTGTTAAATATTCAGCATGCTGAGATGAAGTAAATCTTCATCAGTGCAAACAGAGCGTCTGCATTGTAGAATAAAATAAAGTGACGTTATGGAGTCATTGCTGTAAGATTTGCTTTCCAATTACAGTGGACTTTGTCTATTCGTAGCTCATTACTTGTAGTTTTTTCTGTGCAAAATTATCTAAATTATTGCAGAAAACGCCGGTTAGCAGATTTTTTTCATAGAGCCTTTCTAAAATACTCAACAGTAAATCCAGCTTTGGAAGCTGAAATTCTTTGATGCAATGATATTGGTTGTCCTTTCCACAGCAGTCAATCCAGCAGCTCCATTCATTTCCCTTGGAGCTGATTGACTGAATTGCAAGAAATCACACCTAAACAAGAAAGGCTATAGATGCTAGCATCTGCTGTATTGGTAAAACCACTGTGTGTGCTAATGCATTTTAAAGTATATTTAGTGTTTGAACTGTTAAAATAAGCAGTTATAACTGGTTTTAGAGGGAAGTCTCAAGAATTCATGGATTTCAGTTATTTGTGGACAGCTGTTTTATGGGGATTTTATAGCACTGGCTCTTTTACCTAAACCTCAAGCTAGCTGGAGATAGCATCTCTTGGGCTACAATATGAAAGACAATACTGTTAACTTTAAGCTGCGTAGCTTCATGCTACATAGAAACACACTATTCGTTTGACACCATAAGACTTATATTTCTCACTTTTTGGTGCTCATTTGTCCTATATTATGTTTCTTTTCTGTATTCATCCCTGTTTTGTTTTCCACATCCGCCCAGGCGGAGCTGGAAGAGCTTGTGAAGAAGGAGCATGCCAGGATCGACAGTGAGGACAAGCAGGAGAATCCCGGAGGAAGCAAAGGAGCTGCAGCCAAAGGCGCTCCTGCTTCAGCTGAACCAAAATCCAAAGCAGAGGAGTGACCTGCATTTAATTAACAAAACAAAAGCAATGACACAGTTTAAAGCTTAACCAGAGGTTTATATATAAGGGTTTGATGTTCAGTAATGAAGCTCTGTTGGATTTCTCTAATTGTATATTCTCAGATCTGAGGACGGTTCTTTCCCATAATTATACTTTTGTTTATGTCAGTCATTTTGCACTTTACTAACTTCTCTGTATTTTCCACAAGCTTCTATTTAACATTTTCCTCTGATCGATTTAATTTCATTGTATGTAGATTTTAGCCCCATGCGTGACTCATTCTAAGCGTAAACGGCTCTTAATGATTGACGTGTGCCGATGAGCTGCATTTTAATGAGAACCGGATTTGGATTTGAGATAACGAGGTTCCGTTAGGTGGCCTAACATTCCCTCCCCCCAAACTAAAAGCAGTTCATCTGATAAAGCTGTCACAATGTTTCCGTCAGAGAATTAACTTCCTGGTTGGTAAAAATTTTGATACATTTGATAGACAGTTTATTAGAACCATCACTGGTTTTTACTTTTGTTCAACTTTTAGTCATTTTATTTTTGTTTTGTCATTTATGCAAAACTATAAGACAAATAATATTTTTGTGTAATGTTCATCTTGGAACAGCAGAAAGAATTGGAAGCAGTCACTTTTCAGTCGAGCTCTTTGCTAGTTTAATTTTAATAGCCAATAAATTTTGATTCAAAGCAACATAAAAAGAAAAAACTAGACTTGGAAAAAAAACAGCTGAATGAAAGATCTCTGAGAGCACGAAGCATTGTGTTTAAAAAAGAAAAAAAAGTATAGTACTCACATTGACTTAAATACGTTGACATGTGCTAATTCTAACAACCAGTGCAAATTCCTGCAATAAATGTTTCCTTTGTTAAACTCATCTAGTTCACTTCGTGTCAATGGAGAAGTGTGTCATTCTATTTTCTTCTTATGAATGCAGTTGATTTAAAGATGATAGTGGAAATGTAAGACTGAAACTCTAGTTACCGCACTTTGCTCCGGCTGTCATTCACCTGCCTAATAACGATTTACTCAGGATTTCCCCCTTCTTAGAAGTTTAAACTCTGTACGATCAGGTCAAAGGTCATTCATACCCCCCGGCAGATGTAAATTTAAAATTGATTTGTTTGTTCTGACAAGAAATCACATTGGCATCTTTCAAAAGACAGTAAAACAACGTAAAAGGAGAATGAAGTTAAAAATGATTTGTTGAGTTGAATGTTGCGCGTCAAAAAGAAGTAAATCTTTGAGAAGTATTTAAGGTAGGAAGAACTATTTCCGTCGCCCTAATCTTTTGCTAAAAGATTCTCAGTCAGATTCAAGTCAGAACTCTGAGCTGCTCCAGAGCATTAGCATCATTCCTTTATCAACAAATATCAGAGGTGATCAGTGATGAAGTAAACTTACTTGAGTACAGTTGTTTTGAATTTGTACTTCACTTTGAGTAGCATTTTTTATTTTTATTTTTTTGGAAAAACGTTTTCTAATGCTTATTTGTAAAACCTTAATTTCATTCACAGTGAATGTTGAAAACATGGTGTAATAATGTTTGCTTTGAATTTGGTTTAATACATGACTGTCAAGTTTGGCATCTCTATGTAATGTTATAAGATACATAACATATTTTACTTGTGCTACGTTGTCTCCACTCCCAGTTTCAGTTGTTTTTCTGCTGGAGTTTGCTGAGTCCAGGTGGGTTTGAAGCAAAACAAGCAGAGGAGTGAAGCTGCTGCTAAGTGTATTCTTCTTTTATTGTGATAAAACAGGTAAGTAAACCTGTTGCAGCACAGATGATTAGGGATGCATCGATTCTTCGTTCGGCAGATTTATCTCCTTAATTTTGGGAGATCGGTGATCGGCTGATGCTTACATGTGAAACAGATCTTCACATCTAATCAATCAACAGTGGTTGACTGGTCTAAAAATCTACCACTGTCCTCTTCTGCTCTCCTCTGAGAGAAGTTTGACTGACAGACCGGCCCGCAAGGTCATGTCTGCACGTTTTCAGCTAAAAATAGTCACACCACTGTTACCAACTTTTCAGACAAAATAATTTTATCGTCCAAAAACAGAATTGGCGGGTCAAGCTTTTTAAAGATCGGTAATCAGTGCACGCCTACAAATGATGTTTACTTTTTGTATTTGATGCTTTTAATCCACTGGCGTGTTTAAACACAATCGGGATTTTGATTTAAAGAGATACAGCGTCCTCAATGTGCTTTAATAGTGACCACATTAAAGTCTGATTGGACACATGTTCCAAACTTCCTTTTGGACAGTTAAAACAGGGGAGTAAATCATTTAAAATAATGTGTGAAACTGCATTCATAAAGTTTATGTTATATTATCATGTAATAGTGTAGATCTTTCTTTACTTTAAATTTTATGGTATGCAGTAAACACAAAGATTTATTTAAATATATATAAAAAGGCTTTTTTAGGACAATGTGTTAGTTGGAATAATGGGTAAATATGAAACTTTGCTCCATGCGTCCGCTCCAGCAGTCGATGGGCGAGCGTCGGGGTCAGCATTGGAAAGGTCACCAGTCCATCAGTGGGCAATAAAGAAAAATACAGGTCAGACAACCAACCACACAGTCCTGTACTTGATCCTTCAACCAACACTTTATGACTGGCTGAGATAGTGATATAAGTTAGCACCTTTTCTGATGAATCATTTTGCCATGGAAACGCTGACCTATAAACAACACCTCATCACGAGCGGTTTTCGTAACATGCAGAGCTGTGAAAGCTTCGGCCATCCGGTCCACTCACAGAGAGCACAAAATAACCTCAAACCTTTGTTAAATTGTCTTTTTTTTTTTTCTTGTGCTGTAAGATTTTAGAGTTTCTTCCTCTCATGTGTGTCATGTTGTGCCCTATAGAAATTCACATTTTATCTTAGCATTTAGAGGTTGTAAAAGTTGCCCAGCAGAGGACGTCTGCAGCTCCGCAGTTACACATAAATATAGCCTCACGGTGCATTTAGAGAACATGTAGTCTTTTCACTGTTCACAATGTGCTCAGAGTTTTGGTTAACCACAGGCTGACTCGAGAAAAGGGCAGGGTATAAGAAGCTGCTGTGAGTTTTCTGATGGAACCCAAAGTTGCTTTAGTTGTCATGTGAAACGGGACAGAAGGGAAAACATTTCTTCTCAGCAGCACGGGTCGTCAATACAATGTGGAAAATTTGGCACATTCATGCAGGAAATTTCTTGGGGTTGTGTTGCAGAGACGAAAGTGAACTTCCTATTTTAGCCCTGCTGGTTTTGAGCTCTTAAGTAACACGTTCTCTGCAAGAAGGAAAGAGGAGTTCACGAGAGAAAACACTGAAAATGTGCAGAAATTTCTGAGGAAAGGAAGAAAGACATGTGAGTACAACCTGATTACTTCTCTTTAATTATTTAAGAAAATTTGGAAGAATTCAAAGTACAAAAAAATACTAAACTTACACCTACGATAGTTCCCAGCCTGTAAAGTTTCTTTGCAGAGGTGTCAAACCGCTCTGGTTGCATAAATATGCTGTGCAAGCCGGTCATGGTGTTTGTGTGTTGGTGTCCAGGGCAGTGCATGCTCCTATTAACGGGACGACAGCAATCCCGTGGAGAAGCAGCCGGCGTAGACTGTCGCTGCTGGAGAAACTCAGGGGCTGTCAGGACGCCTGGTGCCCCGGGACCCCCTGGGACAGAGAGGGGGCCCACGCTGCTATCCGTGGAGCACCAGCCGGGGTAAGAGAGGAATTACCTGTTGAGTGACGACAAGTTCATAATCAACAATTTGTTGAGAGCATAATCTCTATTCTAGAATTAATTCCCATTTTGAGAAGTAATGATCCGACCACAGACCTACTTACTTTTTTGTATTTTAATTTTTTATATGTATATAAATTCTGTTGTTGCCCATCTAAAAGCAGACAATTATGCAAAAAGAAAAAAAAAAGATTTTTCAAGTATCTACCTCAAAAGACACTTAAAAACAAATAGTGCTTATATTTTTTTAGTAGCCTTTTAGGTTTTATCTTAAAATGGAAACAAAAGATGACAAACTTTTAAGAAATGTCCTCAACTGAGTCTCTGAGTCTCAGATACGTCCAAATGTTAGAAAATTTAAAAACCTGTGTGTCATGAATGGATACGTGTTGCTTAGTTAAATTCTACTATATGCTGTTGCCTTCGTTCTCCAACGCTATTTGCGATATTCATCTTCATTAAAATCAACAATCATTTCTAAGTTTCTGTTTTTAAACTTACCTTCAGTCGGAAAAAGTTGAGGAACCTTTTTGTCTAAAGGACAACAAGTATGGCTCCTAAAATTCGAATATTGTAAAAACACAAGTTCTCACTTTAGAAAACGAGGCTCATGTTATCGTTACGCACAGAGTGAAATATTTCATCCCTTTGTTTCTTGTAATTTTGATGAATAATAAAAACCCAAAACTCTGAATATTACATAAGACCAGTCTTCTGAGAAGCTCATTTCTATGCATTAAATTCTTTTTTTTATTGTTGAGTAAATTACTGCACCAGTGCGTCATGGCATGGAGGTGATCAGGTCCAAATTTATTTGATATCTGCCTTCAGGTCATCTTGCTTGGTGAGTCTGGTGTTTCTTATCTTCCTCTTGACAACAGTTCATAGATTTTCTACGGGGCTAAAGGTCAGGAAACTTTGCTGGTGCATCAAGCTCAGTACCACCACAGTCACTGAAGCAGCTTTTGGCAGTGTGGGCAGCAGGTGCCAGGTCCTGCTGGGAAATTAAACCAGCATCTCCGTACAGCTTGTTGACAGCGGCTTCATTTACTGTGGTCTTCAGAAACCCAGTGGGCCAGAACCAACAGATGATATAATTCCCCAAACCATCACTGACTGCGGAAACTTCACATTTCTGTGCCTCTCCGCTCTTCCTCCAGACAACTTAGATCTCGATTTCTAAATGAAATACAGAACTTGCTTTCATCTGAAAACTGGACTTTGGACCACTGAGCAACAGTCCAGTTCCTTTTCTCCTCAGCCCAGGTAAGACGCCTCTGATATTGAGTGGTCTGACATGAGGAATGGAACATTTGCAACCCATATGTAGGATTCATCTGTTCGTAATGACTCTTGGTGCGCTGACTTCAGCCGCAGTCCACTACTTGTGAAGCTGCTTGATGATCCTCTCAAAGCTGCAGTTACCCCTGCTGCCATTGCACCTTTTTCGTCTACACGTCTTTCTTCCTCTCAACTTTCTATGGAAATCCTGGGATACAGCCCTGTGTGAACAAACAGCTTGATTAACAATGACTTTTTGTGGCTTACTCTCTTAGTGGAGGGGATCAGTGACTGTCTGTTGGACAACTGACAAGCAATTTGTGGATGCACCAGATATAATTTTCATTGATCTTTTATTGATCGTCTGTATTTCTGAGGCCTTAAATTTTGTTTTTAACAATCTGCAAGCTGTAATCATCAAAATTACAAGAAAGAAAAGCTTGTCATTATTTAACTCTGCTGGTCATATTATGTAGGAGCTTCACTTTTAGAAGCGAGCGACACCAAATCTTGAACTTTTTTGCAGTATCCCAATCGTTTGAGCTGTACTCGTCTATTATAATGTTTGAACATTTACATTTTAAATTGGGTTTGGACTTGACACTCATAACAGTTCACTTCCTCGCCCACAGTGTATACATATATATAAAAAATGTGAAACTAAGAATTCAAACCACATGCAGTTTGAGAATGGAACTGAAAGCTGCAGAACCGTGATGGCATTTCATTTGCTCTTCTGAATTTGGGCATCAATGCATCACAGAATGGGCCCTTTCATGCCTACTAAGACATGAAACCCTGATGCTCAGCCAAGCTTTAATTTGCCACACTAACGGTCAAGGTCTGTTTTTATTTCTTCTTTTATCTAGACCAGTGTATTTTTAATCCTCTTGTTTTTGTCTTGTTTTTTTTCTTTCCCTTCCTCCACACTCCTGACTTAAATAATTGGATGATTAACAGGATTCTTTAACACCTAATGGTGTGTTGAGGAGGTCATTCATTCATTTGTTTCAGGTGTGCTGGTTCAGGAAAACCTGGAAAAAATGAAGGACAAAGCGTCTTGAGGACCAGGATTTAAAAGTACTGGTACTCAAGTCACACTGCCCTGAATTTCTTTTGGTGTTTTTGAATACTGCTTGAATACATCTGACTCAAATGCTTGTGGTTAAGCAAAAGCTTGCTAACCAGTCATCAATTAAAATCAGGCATGCTGAAGCAGGAAAGCACGTAAAACATGATGGACAGTTTGTCTTGAGGACCAGGGCTGAAACACTCTGGTCTAGATCACCTGACCAGAGGCTGAGTCAAGAAGAAGACCAAACCAATTTCAAGGCTATAACAATATTATAGTGGTTGTGGAAAACATAACCGAACGGGTGTCCAATAAATTAGCTCTCCATTTTTACACTGTAAAAATCCATGTTGACTCTCCTGAACGTTGCTCCAAGTTGCAGTAAAGAAAACAATGTGATTCTGACTTTTCTTGAAGAAAAGTCAAAATACATTTTCAGTCCATCTCAGATGGACTGAAAATGTATCCAAGACCAAGACTTTGAAAATGGGGTCTCAAGACCAAATCAACTCAAGTAACGTCAAACTACGACATGGTAATGGGTTTTTTGTTTTACAGAAATATTACTCTTTTACTTTGCTACCCATGATCCAACCATTTATCATCTATACACTTTTTGTGTTTAGATACGTTCTCTGTGAATCTTTACCAATCATCTAATTGATTAATGTAAGAAATGAAGCAATTTCTCCTCTAAAGCCGTGTTAAATTTTGTCCTTTTCAGTGCCTCCTAAATTTGCTCAGACTTGATATGATGAAGCTATGCAGTTCATGTCGTGATCTCTCTGTTTTATAATTGCATGGATAAAATTATTATTCTGCTTAGTTTTATGAATATTTCAGCTCTTCTTAACATTATATACCAATGTAAGAAGTTTCTAAAACAGAATATGTGTCTCCCGCGGTCCTCAGAGTAATTTCTGATCACTTTGGGCATCCTTTTTCTTGGATCTTCTCATATTCATACTTTGTTGCTAAGTTTTGCATAAGAGAACCTTTTGGTTCTCTTATGCAATCTAAATCTTTTCTGAAACTTGATATCTTGAATTTGCAGCTAAAACACACAAAAAAGTTTTGCTTTCAGCCAAAGTTTTTTTTTTCTATCCTGGTCAGCACTTGCTCTCTCCGAGGCATCAGGAGTTCCCTTTTCTGTTTTACATCTGAAAATACAAAGAATGCTTTTTAAGCTAAATGCAGAAGTACTGTTGAATAACAGCGTGAGCGTATCAGGAAAATGACATTACAAAATGGATGCACCAGCTGCAGAGGAGCTCTGTGAGTAGAAAAAGACGTTCACTTTCTACAGGATGATCGTTTTAAATCGTAGCATTCTGTTTATGCTAACTGAGTTATTAACCCATGAAAGAGGAAGAAGGGTTTTTTGGCACAGTTTTCCGGTGTGTTGTGGAGTTTGTGGTATGACATAGATGTAGAACAAAAATAAAATGCTTCAGCGGTTGGGTTGTAGTGAATCACCTAAAAAAAAGTGGACATCATCTGTGTCATACTTTGTAGAGTGATCTCGTCTTTATTTCTGAGCTCTCAGAGCCTGAAAGCCACATCCTGCATGTATATTTATAATTTTTTCTTCCTAATGTGTGGGATCACCTCTGAGCTGAGGTGGCATTACTACACGAGTGAGGGGTTGCTACATGAGTGAGGGGTTGCTCTTGACTCAGTGTGCTTCGTGTTACTCAAGTCCACCGTGACTCAACCAACCGCTTCGCTCTGTTGCTGCTTCTGCTTCCAGGAAAACGGTGATCTGACTGATAACAGCAGTCTCTAATAACAGCATCTCTTAATCTTTTGGTAAAAATATCAAAAATGCTTCTTGAGATGATGAAAAGAAACCTTTTTTAGATAAACGGTCAAAACTTTTGAAAACTTCCTCTTTTTCTAGCAATGCTTTGTAAGCACACTGAGAACCTCTGCCTTCAGATACCGATTCAAATGTTGCTCCAACCTGATTGGTGCATACAAGTGTGACATCATATTTTTGCTTTTACACATATTCGAATAACCTGGAAGAGATAACAGGATACTGTGTGTATTAAATAGATTAACCAGTGACATTGTTGTGTTAAAATTACTAAAACGGTCACATGGATGTAATAAATGTTTATATATGTTTTGTTTTGCTTTCGAATAAATTAACCATTAACCAAGATCCACAAAGTTAATTTCTGTACGACAGGATGTCAGTCACACGTTTATGAGAACAGAATTTAAAGGAAATACTTCCTAGACTTAGTGTAACGAGTGAATTTTTATTGTTTATATCAGATGTAGTGGTGATTTCAGGTCATGTAGTGACGGAGCTGTCGCTGTAGATCGGAAAAGCCGCTAAACATATTTAGTTCAATATATAATGAAGGAACAACAGTATGAAGACAGAGATAAACAGATGCTACCACAGTTGTTACAAAAAAGCACTTGTTTATTTCTAGAAATTCAATATAAACAGATTAACTGTTTATTTTTCTACAGGGGTAAGTATTACATTTGATTAATTTTCAACACAATATAAAGCAGCCTTTAGCAGGAAGGAAAAGTTAAATGGTAAAATATTGAAATTAACTTTTAATTAATATTAAAATATTTAAAGATAACTACCAAATGCTCACGTTATAACTCCGGCCTAAGGACTGAAGTTCTAACCTATAACAATGTGGGGATAGAAATGACCTGGATGTTGTAAATTTGATTTGCAACTTGAGACTTCACTCTGAATTGAGGCAAGGGACTTGAGACTTGACTTGGACTTTTCCCTCAAATATTTGAGAGATTTCGACTTTTAAAAGTCTCTCACCAAACAAACGTGTGTGTGTTTGGTCCTGACTCCAGCTGCAGCGCCCAAACAAACCTTCCTCAAATGTTTTAATTAGCTTTTACCACAATCCTCTGCTGGCTGTGGTTATTACTGTTGCTTGTGTGCCTTTTTCTTCCACTCAGCTTTTCATCCAGATTCCATATCTGGATGAAGCAAGACCTTTTTTATGGCTTATCGTCCTTATGGCTAACAGACTTCCCCTTGACCATAGAACATAACTAAAGTGTTTGTAAAATCCATTGTTATTGTTCATATAAGGTGAATGATTTTTGTTTTTAGGGCAACAGTCGATTAGCAGAACAGAATCTGCATTGTTAGATCAATCTTGCTGCAAGACCTACCACATAGAGACAAACTGAGCTATATCTGCATCGCAGGCCCATGATAGTGAACTTTACCACATACAATATCTTCACATCAACGCTCAGAGAAATGTATTTGAGTCTCTGAGAGAACAGAACGACACTATGTTGCTAAAAAGATGAACTGCTGTAGCTTTCAAAAACCACACTTTGAAATTGTCAGTGTTTTATATCCACGCCTCGGTGTCTCTCTTCTTGTGGCCTGGTTGCCATGGAGCCCCGCTGCGAGGTTTGTGTGTGTTGGTGTTTCAGAGGAAACGTCTTACTTCTCAGTGGGCTTCAATTGCACTTCAAACAGCTAAATGAGTCACTTTGTGTTTCCCTGCAGAGCTTCCTGGTTGTGCGGGACTCTGTGACGTCTCAGCCCTGCCTACTGTGTGTGTCTGCAGGAGATCAGAATGGAGAAGTTCTCGATTATAATATGAACTGCAAGGGAACAGGTATGAAAAAATGGATACAAACATTCATCTGGGTGGAGCCCGGTCAACTGAGGTCCTTTGAGTTTCTCTTTCAACATTTCTTTACTGATTTGTTACTTCTGTTAAACATTGCAAATAGACACGTCAATAAGTCAATATTATGATAACGCCAATGACACCTTTAAGTTTAAATACATCTACATATGTTCAAATATCCACCCAGTTATATTTGGTTAAAGATTTCCCTTCAAATGCAATAAGTTTTTCATAGCCATCAAAAAGTTTTACATATAATTCTAGAGGATATTAGACATCTCCTTCAGACAAAGATGGTAGATTTAATTTGAATTGGTTGATTTCCTGACATGGACACTGCTGCATTTAAACATATCTAGAAAAGTATCTGTACATTTGAGGTCAGGGTCTTCAAAAAGCTTCACATTAACCTGCAGCTATGTATAAACTGGGGTATCTTGGCTGCCAGTCTCTTAGTTCATGTTTGTGTTATTTTGGCTTCACTACACTTATATCTATTGTTTTTAGTTCACAATAGTCTTGAACCTTTTAGTGTTTTTGTTTTGTTTGCTTGCTTCTGATCATTAAATGTTCACACATGGCTGGGTAAGAGGCAGGAAAAAAAGATCCCAAATGGAGGAATTCAGGCTGGCATTAACCTTTGGCAAAATCCTGATTAGTACAGTTGCAGATATTTTCTGTCTGTGCGAACTATTAACTCATATTGTTTGAACTTGTGCACCTGCTGCCTGTTGTTTGATAAATGAAAGTTTTCTTACATGATTATTCTACTCCAGAGAAATAGGTTTAAGATATGTGATAATAAAATATATGACACTGTTTCTCACTCAAAACTGTATCTGCTGACCTGTTGAAACATGCTTATTATAAACCGTCTACTGTCAGGAAACAGTGAATGATTGAGAAAAACAGCAAGCATAGCTACTTCAGCGGTGACAGCAAATTTTCTACAGAAGTCCCCAAACCAAATTTCCTTATTTAAAGTGTTTCTCAGAATGTGCCTTACTTTAATTAAACATGTAATGACACTGAGCTGATCACTCTGTCTCTGTTTTTCTATGATAGCCTTCCAGCTCTCTGAGTCTCGTCTGTCTTTCTCTGATTTGCCTCAGCTGGTGCTCTTCTACTCTCTGACCAGGTAGGAACACACTTTGCTGCTTTTACCATGTTTACAGTGGTGAGCTGAACCTTTTTGTTATTTGATTATGAGATATACAGAAAAATAAAGTCAAGTGGAGATTTTAAAATTCTCTTAAAAATCTTATAGGATATACAGGTAATGGCAACTTTAAAGTCTTACCAAACCTCATAAGCAAATTTAAACATCATATTGTTACAATGCCTTCAAGAATTATTCATACCACTTGAATTTTACACATTTTGTGTAGTGTGTTATTCCTTTTTCTGTTTATATATTTTATGTTCTTATCTTTGTGTGAATCTACATGCTTTGATTGCCATTTGCTTTGCTGTTACACTAGAATCTCCCCCCTGTGGGGCAATAAAGTATATAATCGATCCTATTCTGCTCTATTACCAGTCATGGAACCTGTGGTCCAGATAAATTTATTGTTCAGAGCGGCATCTAAATTAATTAGCTGTGCCAAATGCATCTCTTGGCTGCTTCCCTGATCAATTCAATCAATTCTCTTTTGTTCAGATATCTAAACTGCTGTTCTGTTTAGGTATCAGAGCATATATTGATAAGTTTGCAGTTGTTCCTTCCTGCCTCCACTTTTGAATAATGGATTGAAGAATGATGTGTTAGAAGTTTAAAAAAATGGTATATTATTTTATGATCTAAGCATTGCTTTAAACCTAACCAGACCTTCCTCCCTGACCTCTCTGCTGCGCTCCTTGGTCTTTATGACATTGTTTGTTTTCTGATGTAACAAACCACAGAAGAGCTGGATTTTTTTTTTTTTTTTAGATTACATTTTAGTGGACTCTTGGATAATTAGGGGGCCTGAAATCAGACTAATCAATACCCATTGTATTTTTTTTTTTTTGTTAAATAAAACCCATATATTATTTTCGTTTCACTTCACTGTTATGTCAAGCATTGTGTTGCCAAGCATTGTGTTGCTGTATCATATTAAATCTGTTAGTTGTGTGAAATTCTTTTAAGGTTCCTTTCCTCCATACTTTCGAGATATATTACTAAGGGTTGTGAATATTTTTACATGCCTCTTTCTATCTCCGTATCAGGGATGTGCTTTCTGTCTGCCTTTCCATCCCCCTTTGGATCTACAGTCCAACTGAGATGAATCAAGATCGTCTCTCTGAGCTTGAACCTAGTGAGTCCTTGGTTCAAGTCTCCTGCATCAAAAATACAAAACTACTGTAATTGTAAAACCATGTTGAGTAATAATTTCTGCTCTACAGAAATGTGGTTGTCCACACCACCTGAACAACAAGCAGAAGAAATGCCCAAGAAGGAGCCAAGCCATGTGATGTGCTCCATTCAGGTATGTTATTTTATAAGCATGAGCAATCGTACCCACCAAGGGAACAACTTCCCTGTTTTTACTCGGTGAGGAAGTTCAAAGTACTGTAATCCTCTCAAAAGCTGCAGCAGCACAAAACAAAACATTCACTAAGCGACTTGAGGAGGAACTTTGAAAGTTAAATTCATGCTAAAAATAATTCACTTCCTAGAGATGTAGAATAGGATAGCTTGTGACATTAGTTAGCCATTTAGTAAAAATAGTTCCAAGTTGTTACTTGTCGAGCTTGTGGGTAGTTCCACATTTTTTTGCCAAGTAAACAAAAAAGAAAAGTTGGAAACAGGAAGGTTGCTCTTTGTACAGTGTTTGCATGCCCTCAACGGGTCAGATTATAATTATTTTATGAAATAATTAGAACATTTGTCAGCCTGCCATGCTTCATGCTTTTAGAACCCTCTTCAAGCATTTGGCATGCTGTGGTGAGTGAATCTTCTTTAAATCAAATAGGAGTGTCCGTTAGACCAGCAGAGGTTTCTTAACAAATGTGTTTTTTTAAAAGCATTTTCTATAATGGAGAATTTGCTAACTTTGCATTATGTCTACATGGACTGGATTTCTGGAAAGTCTTAAAAGTTATTCATGTTGGAGCCCTACACACTATTACAACATTAGTAAAACTGTTTTACAATTGTATTTTTCTCACATCCATCATGATTTGTCCTGACTCTATCTCCATTTCATTTCAAATGTAAGTCTAAGAGGTCATATTGCTGAGTGGAAATGGCAAACAGTGTAAAATTTTAATCACACTTGCTTAAATTCTAATGTAGTAAAGTCTGTGGGCTTAGTTGAGGATCACACTATGTATGCTACAGTATCAGAAGAATAAAAAGGCAAAGCAGAAGTGTTATTTACTCCAAGCAGTATAACTACATGCTATTGAAATTAATTGTGAGAGCTAGTGGAAATTAAATACATGAGTCTAAAAGATCAAATGAAGACATCATTGCAGCTGCAAATAGAAGCAAATAGAAATTGCCATAGCAAAAAGCAAATTGGAATTTCAAATGACTTCTTGGATGCAGTATTTGTCTATAATGTTTCCAATGGCATGCATTAAAAGTCTGCTTTGCAATCATATTTTTGTGAGTTGGTTCAAGCTCAGAGAGACGATCTTGATTCATCTCAGTTGGACTGTTATGTAAATATTGTTTTTCTATTGGTGTCTGCTAGTGATTTATTGAAAAAGGTCTCCATTTCTGTGAAAACCATGTAATACAAGGGTTTAGTGTTGATAATAGCAATGCAATTATTCTCCCTATGCCTTTTAAAATGCCTGGTATTCGCAGATGTGGGAATTAAAAAGCAGAAAATATCTGCCTAAATATGAGACGGACCAGTCAATCTTTCCAATCTTATTTTGTGCTCATTTACTTGTTTTTCTGAAGCTGACTTCCGCCAATGGTGCCCTGTGCATCATAAATCCCCTCTACATTCATGAACATGGAGATGACTGGTTGACTCACTGGCCAGCGCCTTTACAGTTATCAAATATCAGGCGGGAGCGACGCCTGAGCACCACCCGGACTTGGGCAGGGGCTGGGATACAAAGCAAACGAGCCGTCTCACTGGACCAGGAATCCAAGGCTGCCAGTACAGAAGGATCAGGTCAGAGTCAAATGCATCGACACGCAAAGATTGAGTTTTAAGCAGGTGGTTGAGCTTTAATTTAAAAGAGCGTGGTTTTTTCATTGAGCAGGTCTGACCAGAGCCAGGTCCGCTGATTCCCCTTTCATGCCACAAACGCCAACAGAAGTGGTCCTCAGGAGGCCCAGCCGGGATTTAACGTGTAGCATCCCTCAAAGAGCGAGTACGGGGAGCCTTTCCACACCCACCACACCAGGAACACCTGAGCAGCACCGCCATAGCAGCCCCGTGCCTCAGTCTCCACACAGGGTGTCCTGGATTGAAGATGGAGTTTGGTTGCCTCCACCCAGGCCTTCGTCTTTGCTCCAGCCCCCATCGCTGGAGCTTGACTCACTGTCGATCAGCAGCATAGAGGAGGAGCAGGAGAGCCAACTAGCAGGCCCAGCGCCCCACCACCCTTCAGCGCACCGCTTGGCTGGTAAGGTCATCAACCGTCTGTCGGCTGTGGGCCAGGCGCTCGGTGGTCTAGTGTCCCAGAAGAAGAGGCTGACCAACCGGGTGGTGGAGATGAGCGAGAGGAAAGGAAACGCCTTCGGAGAGGCAGTTAAAGGATTTGTAGAAATGACCCTGAAGGGAGGTTCTGACCCCACTGGACTTATGGGAGCAGAGTACCTACAGGAAGTGAGGTCATCACTCACATCGCTCAGGGAGATTCTTTTGGATTATCCAGACATTCAGGCCATACTGGACAGCATCACTGACTTAAATGACTCTGAGATAGGTGAGAGACATCTAAAACTCTCAAATACCTTGTTGTTGCCAAGATACATTTTATTTTTGTGTATATTTCTCATCATTTGTCTTTGCATCCTCCTCTAGACTCTCTGGTGGAGCTCGCTCTTCACAAAGTGGCTTTGAAGCCCGTCTCCTCCCATCTCTACTCCTGCATTCACACCTCCAGGACCAATGACAGCAGCTTTCAGCGTCTCCAGGGAAACTTCCTGTTGCTAGAAAAGAACGGAGTTGAAGAACTTGGTGGATCAAAAGGAGTCGGAGTTCCTGATTCTGTCACATTGGAGAGAATACAGCAGAGATGGGCCAGTATGCATGAGGCCTACTCCCCAAACAAGAAGAACCAGATCCTCCTCAAGGTCTGCAAGAGCATTTACCACAGCATGAGCACTAATGCTACTTCTAGTGCAGGTAATGTATGTTTGTTAATGTCCCAGTACTGAGTGAGGATGGGCCGGTACCTGAAACTCTTCTCTATTGCAGGTGCGGTGTTTGGAGCAGATGATTTCCTGCCGTGTTTGACCTGGGTTCTCCTCCGTAGCAACTTGGTCAGCTTACAGGTGGACACGGACTACATGATGGAGCTGCTGGACCCCACACAGCTACAGGGAGAAGGTGAAAACAATAAGTGCCGTATGTTCCAGGCTACAAGTAGCATCATTCAAAAAATGTGTCAAGAAGAGAAAAAAAAACATGTAGAATTTGCATTTATTTAAAAATTGTTAAACTTGATGGGGACCTTTTCCATGTTAATGATTTGATGTGGTGACACGTTGTGTTCAGTTGCTTTTCAACAAACTCTCTGAAAACTTTGGTTTTGCTGCAAAAGCTTTTGTTCTTACCAAATATTTTGATCTAGGTTCTAATGCAAACATTGTAGCACACTTGAAATAAGACAGAACTAACTTACAGGTAACTATTCAGCAAGAAATACGATCTTGTTATAAGTAAATAATTCCTTAATACTGATTTTTTTAAAAAGCATTAGTTCCACTGGCAGATTATTTCACTTTTAAGAAGACATTTTTCCCATATCATAAGTGAAATAATCTTCCAGTGGTACTTTTTCATCAAAATTGAGGAGTTATTGACATAAAGGACAGGGAAGCTGGTCAAAGTTGAAAAAACGTGAGACTCACCTTCCAGCAGGACTGTAAACATACATATGTATCTATTTGAATGGCCTATTCAAAGCGCAGATCAAAATCCAGTAGAGAATTTGTGCCAAGATTTAATAAAATAATGTTACCCCATTCAGTCTGATGGCGCTGTTTTCAAAAGAATAAATCAGTTTCCAGACCTCCAAGAGGCTTGAAGGTGGTTCCACAAAGCTTCAATAGAGTTAAACACAAATGCACTCCACACTTTTAAGATTTTTGCTCGTAATGTCCGTCCGTTTCCACTTCACTATCACATCAAATCCTAACAAAAAATGGTTACGTTTTTGGATTTAACAGTGAAACGTGCCAATCTCAACACTTGGAAACAAGGAAATATTCACTGAAATACAAAACCACAGCTTTCATACAGTGTTGCCTAAGGTTTGTCAGTGTTGCTAAGACTTTTTTTTTTATCTTCTTTACAGGTGGCTACTATCTTACAACTCTATACGCCTCTCTCTTCTACATCACTAGCTTCCAGCCGCGGCTGGCTGCCCGCCAACTCAGTGTGGAGGCCCAACACTCTATCAACCAATGGCATCGCAGACGCACGCTCCACTGCAACAAGTCCCGTCGCAGCATGCACAGACGGACGATTCGCAGGCAGACAGCCAAACAGAACTTGGAGACAGAAACTGAGAGCAAGAGTGAAAGTGGGGGAGAAAATGAGTCTGAAAATGCTGATGTTTCAGAGAGGCACACAGAAACTAGCGCAGATGCTGAGTGGAGTCCAAGTGAGAACACAGAGTGTGAACAGGAACTAGGAGACCAGCCACAGACCACGGTGCAGACAGACTCTCAACCTGCGAAGCAGCAAGAGGTGATGACCAGCGTACAGGAAGACAAGCTGAGTGTTTGTACAGAAACAGAGGAGGCTACAGATGATTCTCATGAAGAGCTGAGAGAAGACCTGAGGTGACAAACTTTTCTGTCACACATTAGGACAGTTTGTCAAAGACTTCCCCCTGGGTCAAACAAACCCTTCCTAAACCCACATTAATCACTCCTCTAAAACAGCACCATAGTACCATCTGCACTTTTACACGAAGATAGTCCCTGATGTAGGTCTTAGTTGAGGGTGTTCAGAGTGTTGCTTTCATGTTTGGCCCATGCCTCTGCGTTTCCGCTCTGTGTATCGACTTTATCTTCCTGTTTAAAAGGTGATTCTAATTTAACCTGTGTACGTGTTTGTATTAGACCTGGTCCACAATGCTTCTCGCTCTTTGAAACCGGACATTAGGTTAACTTCTCCTCAACTCTGAACACCGAAAAGCAGAGTCAGCGAATTAGACAGCGGTCTTAAATTAGAGTTTGTCAATCCCGTGAACTTTTCCACGTTTTATGACTTTACAACAATGTATATGTCATGAGTTAGGATGGCCTGGTCACAGTTTAGATGTAAATTCAATTGAGAAGCAATGACAAGCTGGTTTGGCAAAAAATTTAAAAGAAATTGTACATATGCAAAGATGGTAGACATCTTTTGTTGTTTTCAGACTGAAAATTTAGATTTCTCAGAAACAAAAGGAGAAAAAAAGATTTTAAAACAAATAAATACAGTTTGGTTAACATGAAATGCTATTTTTGATATTTCCCATTGGGACCACTGACAGGTGACCTGAGATGGAGTTATCTAATATGTCAATTAAGCTTCTATTATAATTAATATGCAAATGCATATAATATTAAATACATTTCTGTGATCCGATTGAAGTTATGCACTGACGTGCTGTTGCTCTTTCCTTTCAAATAGGCAACTGCTTTCAGCTAGAAGCATCACTAGCTTGTTTCTTTATCACTGTACCTCAAACAAATTGTTGCCAGTGGGGGTTTGTTATAGGTCAATAATATTTAACTGAGATTTCTATCTTCAAGATTATATCTGTGTAGCACACACAAGCTTTTATTTATCAGACAGCGATAATGTTCAATGGATGTGTAGCACTGCTTGCTTTTAAATAAAGTTCTCTTCTCCTCCCTGCTAACCTGCCTGGCATCCAACAGCATCTTAATTTAAAAAATCAATTTCTATGGTTTTCAGTTCCCTACAGAAACCTTAACCCAATCAAAAGTTAAAATGACTAAAATAGGAACATTTTGCTAACTCAGTAATTCAACAAAAATGATTTCCACCTGCACCACTAGATGGCAGCATTAAACCTTCAATAACATCTTCATTGTTTAGAAGCACGGCTCATAGTGTACCTAAAAAATATGTTTTATGAGTTTGGGTCTATTTAGAATAGGAAGTAATTGTAAAGCATGATCTAGAAGCAACTACTCTAACTAAAGCTGGAACGTTGGTGAACATTACATTATTGCCATAAATAAACATTAAAAACAACCTGAAAATGGACACAGATAATTATCAGAACAAAAACACATCTTGAAAGGCTGTAATAAATGTGAGAAAAAAATTTGTGATTGCATTTGGCCTGTTGTTTAAATTAAACATAGTATGCATTTTTAGTTTGTAGAAACTCCCTTATTACAGAGAGGAAATGTCAGCAGTAGTTTGAGATGTATGTGCTCCACCTGACGGCAAACTTTGTAACCTTCTGATTTCTTTATTTTGTGTTCCACTTTTGTCCCTTGGACACAATTTTACCCTTTAGAAGACTGTCATGGAAATATGCTTTTCAAATATCTTTAATTAATTCATTAACTTTGGTATTCACCATGCTAAACAAATATAGTCATAAAATTTCAGAAATTGTAAAAACAAATTAACTGAATTACTTCCTCATGTTCTCATGAGTCCTGCTAATGACCTGATTATTTGTCTCAGGTGTGTTGAAGCAGAGACGCATCTAAAAGTTGTCCTTCAAGGACCAGAGTTGAAAGGTTTGGAGTTTATCACAAAATGCAAAATACTAGGATTATCTATATATAAACTACTACACATAAATTTGTGAGTTTTAAAGCTAAGTTGTTCCAGTAAAATGAAGTTGTAGTGAAGAAGAGGCTCAAAACACATCAAGTTCCTACTGAGGAGGGAAACATTATTAATCAAGCTCTCCCTCGTAAGTGTTTAAGGAGGTTAAAGCTGAAGGTTAATAGATGCTGTTGAATTTGAAGCACAAGCTAAAGTAGCTGCTTGAGCTGCAGTTTGTGAACTGAAAGTTGTGACACTTAAAACACAGATCCTGTTCAAGTGAAAGATAAATGAATAAACTCCAAGATCTGCAGATGTTAAAGGCTAAAAAGCTCTAAGGACTTTTTCTAGCTGCATTTCTTCATATCGAATTATTGCATAGGGATTTTTTTATTGCATTTTAATCAACAGCCTGTAAATTCAAGTGTTCCAGCACAGGCTAATGAATGCACATGCACTGAGAATGCACACATGTAAATAGTTATCCAGGGGCCCTCTTATGTAAATGTACACACTCGAAGTCATGGACACACGCATATGGAACTATCTCGCCTCTGCATCCTGAACGCCCGAGCCAATCAAATTTGCCTAATGAGACATCTGGCATTCTGCCTGCATGTGGATGCTGAGCCCAGAAACAGCTGGGTCGTCTCACACACACACACACGCACCCGCACACACGCCAGCACACGCGCAAGCACACGCTTCGGCCTAAATCTGAGGAAAGTGCTGTGGTCCAGACTAAACTAGCCAGAACCCAATCTCACACTCTGACTCTCCTCTGAAACTCACTTCTTTTACACATGTGATATATTATGCATACATGAGTCTGTTACACACTCAGCAAGGCCATAAATTAGATATATGGCAGTGGTGACTGCTGGAGGAAAGGGTGCACTGAGAAGAGAGGAGTGGATGTGAAGTAAGGAGGAGGGGGGCAGATGGCTGTGGCCTGAGGCATTAGAGGTACTTGCAACTAAACATTGAGACTGCTGCAAACACACACATACCTCATATATTTATACATATATATATGTTGTATATATTGTTGTTTTAGTACAAAACATGAGAAGGATTTGATGCACAGCATACATCTTGATTGAGTTTTTCTGTTTAACATAACTCAATGTAACTCTGTATCTAGTGAGAGCTAATTAAGTGCATCCTCCTTTATATGTTGCTCAGAGTTTCTGCTTTTTTAAATTACACAGAATCAAACACAATCATCTTGCCTATTCTTTCACATTTTTAACCTTAATACCTTCTTCCTCTGTCGTTAGACATGTGCATTACTGCATAGTTCGGCATTGATCCAATACTATGTGAATACAAGACCAGCATCTCCGATACCAATACCTAGTGTTATTTAAAGTTTATTTATAATCAAACTTCTGACATTCAGGTGTTTTTGTGTAGCTGTAAAAGAAGCATTTCAAAAACAAAAAAAAATTCTGTGCATTGTACTTTAAATATGATGCAATAAATATAAAAAATATATATAATTTGAGAGCAAATCAAAGCAAAAATATGGTAGTTGAGAAAATACCATACAAAAATAAAATAGAATTTCAAGAGGAAATCCAAAACTGAAGTATCAACCAGGTATCAATCTGATACTGACACCAACTATCTAAACAGTTTAGAAAAATGTTTCTAAACTGTTTAGCAGATATGTTCCAGCCTTCACATCTAAAGGTTGCATACACAATCAAAAGATACAGTGTTTTTTAAAAAACATTCCTTGGTAGGATTGTTCCTCAGAGACAGAATACATGTCATATATATATATATATATATATATATATATATATA
>CAEGAE010087270.1:0-23367 GCA_903067095.1 Girardinus metallicus | reverse complement strand
GCGACTACCGGCATGAGGACTAAAGCCTCCATACGTGGGTTGTGCTTTGCACCTGCGCCACCACAGCACCCCACAAACTTTGTTTTCAAATGGATCAGAAATTCAATTAGGAATTCCAAATATAAAGTAGAAATAAATAATGAAGCTTGACATCGCTCAGAACACAAAGCATAGAATTAGACTGAATAGATCTATCTGGCCTTATGAAGTCAGGGACTTTGCCACTGATACTTGATCTAGATTTTTTTTTTTTTAATAGCACCAATCTATTAATATCAGATTGGTGCTTCTCTCTTTGTATAATGGCTTTTTAAGTAAGGACATCCCAAACCTGTATCTGATGACTTTAGGCAGGAGTTTATAAGCAAACTGCACGAAATCCGCCTTGGTACAATGCGTAGTGTTTCACCATTCATTTACTGCTGTCAGTTATGCATTTTTTCAATGCTCTGAAAGTAGTTTCTAAATATTATTACATCAGAATATTTATAAAATGTGTATTTAAAAGGGAAGGAAGTGTGGGGAGTTTTGGAGGGCGGACTGGTCAGGTTTGGAGGTTGCTGGTGATGAAGCAGGTCGAGGAAGAAGAGGAGTCTTTAGGTTGTCGGTCATGGATCAGTCCGGTCTCTAATTGAGTCGGTGGTAGAGAGGAAGGATTCCAGGTAGGAGTGTCAAGAGGGAGCACAAGGAAAAGAAGTGGGAAACATGAGAAACAACAAGGAAATCTACAGATCTAGAGGAAGTGAGAGGTTAACACTGAAGCGATGAATAACCGGCTACACTTATCCAGCAGATGATGCGGCTGATGATTTGTAGGTGTGTGAGAGCATCCTGATAAAACTGACCGAATTGAAATCACAAAAATAAATTTGCTAAATGGAAACACGCCAATTTCGAAAAAAAAGACCCTTTTTCGATAAAAGGTTTTTGCGTTAGTGTGGACTCTGGTTTGTGTTTCGCAAGACTGCAGCGGAAACACTTTTTTGCATCACACGAGTCTCGTGATCAACAGCTGGACGTTAACTACTGGCGGAAATGTCAAAGTAGACGACAGGAAGTGGTAGGAGGATGGTGGTTTGTTTTTGTTGTTTTTGGACAATGTGCAGCCGGCTCCACCAGAGCGCTCACAGCGTCGCACCGTCCAAGAAAAGTTGTGTCATTCCAACATGTTGAATCCGTAGCTCTTCTGTAAAATGGGCGACTGCAATTTCCCCAAAACGCAGCACGTGTAGCCGCTTGTCGCTCCAACCCTGGAATTAGACGCCTAAGTCTCCTCTGATTGGTTGACAGATGATGTTTACATCCACCTCTATCATGACTTTTCTTGACTTATCGCACAAACAAGCTTATTCACATGTGACTTTAATTTCTTATTTAAGGGAAACACCGCAAGTGTTTTTTCGACGTTAACAGAATCTCGACAAAAGTGTGCGCACATTTTTCAATGGAAACACAGCTACAGGTACAACAATCCCAAAATAGGTCAAGTCTTCCATTTCACTACATTTATTGTTCAGCAAAGGTCTTTGAAGAAAGTTCTTGTTGTCATTGCTGAGAGTAGACTAAAACCACTTGCTAAGAACAGAAAGAATTCAGCCAAAAATGTATAGAAACTGTACACATTTCTCTTAAAAAGGCCAATGTCTGAGGCCTCTTCCCACCTTTTTTTATACTTGTTAATTTTTTTTTGTTTGGCCCGAGTAATTTTCATTTACAGATTATGACCTGCGGTGCAAAGAGTGTGGACTCTGCTCTAGAGGAAAACTCTGACATTCCTGGACAACCTACAGATTATGGAAAGGGGATTTTTAATACATTAGCTTTTTTTCAAATTCATGTGGCCAGCACTGTTAGCAGTTGGTGCAACGAAGGAGGAAAACTCTTTGGTGAAGAGTCAAAAGTTTAAAAATCCAGAAGAAACCTTGGAAATGTAGCAAAAATATTGGACAGAAAAGAATGTCCGTGGTCTGTTTCTCATCACGGTGTAATTGCAGCTCTCAGCCAGCCAGCATGATCTGCGGTCTGCTTATCAACACTCCGATCATGTACATGTACAATCATGCAGAACTAGATCTTTAAAAATACACACCTGCGTGCATTTCTTCCAGTAGGGACTTTATGTTATGTTTTTAGAGTCGTTTCTGCTAAGTGGACTTGCATGTTCAATAAGTGTTCCACACTCCTTCATGGTTGTTGCTGATACTGACACCATTTTGAGTTTTTTTTTTTATTATTTCAAAACAAACTGATTTATTCATGAAGGATTAGATTGAAACTGTCACTAAGGAGAAAAATGACATGTAACTGGACCTCAGTAAATTATACAGTAATTCGGCGTAAATGTAGAGTCATTTCACACAGTTTTATAATTGATGTTTTTGTCTGGCGCTTCTGGACTGCAGATGGGTGAATCCCAGATTCTAGCCTCAGTCCACTTTGGGAATCTGCTCCAAAGTCTTGAATTGTCTTTGCTTTACAACGCCCAGAACGCTGTGGTTGCTTCTGTTGCTTGTGCAACTTTTCCTGTGATATATTTTCCTCCGACTCAACCTTCCATCGCCACACTTACGGTGTTTTCACACCTGATCGTTTGTTAGGCTCATTTCGATTGGGGAACAAAGTTGCAACATTTGTTACATTTTCAGCTGGTGCGCTTCACTTTCACACTGTGCCAAATGAACCAAACTCTTTGAAGAACCTGTCCACCTTCTTGCCTGTGGGGGGCGCTGCACCAAGATCCACTGGAGGAAAACAATGTGAAAACCTCTGAAGAAGACACTGAGCGCAACTTCCTTCTTTACAAAATGTGAACCAAGACGGATTTTAGCGCTCGTAGGATTTTCTCTTTTGTCTTTGGCAAAAGACCACGATACATTTCTTCTGCTAGCTCTAAACACATGTTTATTTTGGATGTATTTACCCAGAATGCCCTGCGCTATTGTCCACTTCCTGCTTGTGGAGTGCTCTCCGGTCCACTTGGCCTTCCTAAATGCATTCGAACCGAGACCAGGGTTTTTAGGTGGACCAGAGTTTGCTTTTTTGGTCCGCATCAGTATGGTTACACATAAATAATATCCCTTTTCTGGTTACTGAATCTATTAAAAGTTTCTCTTTTTCAAATAAGTGTTTATTTGGAAAATACTCTTAATTTAATGAAGTGCGCCATCTAGGGATCGTGGTAGCTACTCCAAACCTGCATCCTGCATTTCGTTTTCTCATACAGAGTTCAATGCCACGTTGACTGTTAGAAAATCAGAGCCACGGTGATCGGCGAGCGGCTTTTGCAGGAGATTTACTTTGGAGCAGGCGAGTAGCTGACACAGGGACCCAGTGGAGACGATGCAAATCACCTGAGGCCAGGCCAAGCTAATATACGGCTGCAGATAAACAGCCTTCAGTTCAGCGAAGAGGAAGAGAGTGAGAGGAAGTTGTGCATCTGTTAATTCTCTTCATCTTCAGGCAAGAAAAGTTGGGTTCAGGTCCGCCCTCCAGGAGTTATTTGTGTAAATAATAATTGATATCACTAATCACAATCTCATTGTGTTGGCGTGTATGTGGCTCTCAGAGGCGGAGATGCTAAAAGCAAGAGCACCTCAGCGTCTGGTGTGATCCCGTAGTGTTTCTGTACCTCGAACTGACCTGAGTTTAAACTTGAACCAGGTGAGTCAGACTGACGCACAAAGCCCTGTAATGATTTAGCAGGCTAAAAAGTGCCGACTCTGCACTTACTATGCTAAGGATCTTTGGTTTGAATGCTAACGTTACAGCAGTGGAAATGGAGTATAATCATTTGAAGGGTGAGCATAAAGATACCGCTCTCCGTCTGGAGGCTCAGTTTCTCCAGGGGAAAGTCATTGGCGTATATTATTATGGCATCATTTTAGTGTCAGATTTTACTCACTGGTGTGGGTTTTTTTTTTTTCCAGCATGTTTTGCTCTTTCATTTTTATTTTCTGCTTTGACTTTTGATTTTTTTTTTTTCCAAAACTTTCCAAAGATTTTTTGTGACTCATGATAAATTTTCTTAGACATCCATCAGCACCTTTGTGTTGTGTAAATATTACGAGGGGTGGGCAATATGGACTTAGTTTTATCAGGAACGCTTTGTGATAATATTAGGATAACTAAAAAAATGACGATAAGAAGTATTTCTTACTCATTTTGTTAGGTGATTGCATGGCTGTGACTGTGTGTCACAGGAATTGTAGCCCCACAAACACAAACGCTGCTCTTGGAAAAACATGCCATTTGTAATAGGTTTCTCTGGGAAATGAGAGATAAAGAAATCTGATTCATATCTCTAAAATGAGCACAATAACTGAATTTAATCATATTTTCCAATTTATTGATACACAATTATTGCACAAACAACGAAGAAAAAATGTTAAGTTAATCTTGACAATACAGACAGCTTTAGGGGGTTCTAAACAATAATTGGAAATTATTGCTACAATGACAAACCAAAATCTTATAAGTAATTTATTTCAATAAACGATAAGTGATACAATAAATGCCCACCTCTAAATATTACCAATTTTTTTTTTTTCCCTTTACCTAGTTAACTTTCTTAAATCACATTTTGTTCTGCAGGATGCAAACATCTTGTGTGTTTCTGATCTTCAGTACCTTTAAAAAGTATTCACTCCCTTGGATGTTTTACCCTTGGATTGCTTTTACAAATTAATCCTGGTCAACAACATTTGGCTTTTCTAATTATAATAATTTTTTTTTTTTTTTTTACAAAACAATTTTTAATGTCAATGTGAAAACTTCTGTACAAAAGATGACAACTAAATAAAAAGATGCAACAAAAATATAAGTGATTCCATAAATATTCACCCATTTAAAGTCACTGACCGAATTCAACAAAGGTCCCTCCAATTGGTGCCAGCAGTCTCGCAATAGTCTTTTGTCACAAAGCAAAATTTTGTTGATGAATATTGATTTTTAAAATCGATTTAGAAAAAAAAGGGCGGGTAAAACATCGAAGGGAGAGAATACTTTTTTTATAGGTACTGTAAATGTCTGTTTAACCTTTGATATTTCTGCTCCACTGACAGCGTTCCTCTTGCTGCCCTTTACATCAGTTCTTGGTGATTGCCTTTAGGTGGCTATTGCAAGGGGCGCTGTGCACAGCAAGACGACGACTGGGACATCAGGGAGGACGCCCACACAGATGAACTCCAAAAGCATCATCCTCCACAACACCAGGATCACCGCAGGAAAAACTAACACAGTGGATATTAGCTTTGTGCCAAAAACCGTACGTTTGGTTACACCGACGCCTAACAACCTTCTGTATAAAAGCTAAATATCGACTATATTTGACTTCTATTATTCCTTGTTGACTCCAACTCTGATTGTTTTGTTGTTGTTTTTTTGGTTTGTTTGTTTCAGATTTGGGGTGAGCCGCCCACCACCAGCCAGCTGATGTCAAACATAGCGAGACGAAAGGGTCGCATAACCCTGGAGGTGGACTTGGACGACTTGTTGATCCCTTTCAGCCAGCGCTTCCAGAGAAGGATCCTGGAGATAACCAAGCCAAAGACCAAACTGGAGGAAAGCCAGAGGCAGAGACAAGTGTCCTAATTATGTTACTCTGCTTATGTTGTCATCATCGTTGCCTTTTTATCATTATTATTTTTGACAGCTATTATGAAAAACGACGTTCAGCGTATGTCCGTCCCTGGAGTAGTGTGATTTTTTTATCAACAACTGAATTAAATATAAAGCCATGCAGGTAATGAGAATGTGAGTAATCAAGTGAAAATAAAAGGTTCTTTCCTCTTATGGTTCTGTGTCTAAAACAAAGGAGCTGTTTTTGTCTGTTGTATTTAGATTTTAGGATATTCTCTTCTGGAAACAGTTTCCAGTTTGGCTACAAACTGTCTGAACGATGCCCAGCCTTTAATAGTAAAGAATGCAAAATTGTTGTGTAGTTTTACAAAAGAAGGCGAGTGAAAAGTATAAGTATACCGGAGTATGTCGCTCCTAGCTTTGCACAGTCTTTTCCTCAATGTTCTTTCCAAAGCAGCTTAAGATCGGCCATATTAAACGCAAACTCTCTGTAGTTTTGTTATTAACGTCACCTGTTACTCTCCCATTGACTGAGATTCTTCCGGTAGTTTTCCTGCCGGGCCGCCAGCGAACGGAAGGAGAAGTCGATGACGTCGATTTTCTGCACTACTTTCGTCTGCTTGTAGTTTGATCAGCGGCAGCGCAGGAAGTGATAGTTGCTAAGTCCCAGTTCGTCACGCTTCCAAATACTGAATTAACATAAATAAGTCGCCTCGTTCAGCTCTTCTCTCTTTTGAGTGAGGGACGGTTGTTAACGGTGCACGCAGTTTCCGGTAGGCTTCGTAGACGTTGACCTGACGCATTATGTCATGAACAAACTGTAGCGGGTTGGGTCCCATTTAAATCTTCAAAGGGGTCCATATCTCTAATGAAGCAATAGGGTCCAGACCTTCAGTATGAAGTAAAGAGTAGAACCAGAGGCTGTGGTGTTTTACCATGCGAACTGAAAAAAAGACACCTTCTTATGTATGAAGAGATGTCGTAGGAACTGTTTATTTTACCAGATACAAATGTAAGAGTGCATTTTACATCAGCGTTACTTGTAATGCCTGGATTTATAAACTGAGCTAATTAAAAGTGGTGTTTGCCCGTGGAAAATAAAGTGGACGTTTGTCATAGGTGCTTCAAAACCATGTTTACAGGCAGCGCCATGTTGAATTCTAGAGGAGGAACGGATTATCTCAGGTAGTCAAAATTCCCGCCCTGTAGCTTTGGCAAAAAATGATCAAATTTGACCAAAATCGCAGGATTCGTTGTTGATGAAGAGAGGAATATACAGAGTTAAAGAGTTTGTGAAAAAATAATAAGGTCCCACGTTATGGAGGGGGGAACGGATTATTTCAGGTGGCTGAAATATTTGGTTTCCCCCTCAAAACTTCGGCAAATAAAGGACAAAAATGAACATATTTACAGGATTTATTGTTGATGAAGAGAGGAATAAACAGAGTTAAAGACCTGCTGGTAAATGAATTTGTTCCTATGAGATGGAGGGGGAACAGATTACTTCAGGTAGATGAAATAATCCCCTCACCCTCCAGCCAGCACACCTAGGTGGGCCCCACGTGGGAAAAAAGAGGGCAGACCATATGGGACCCGGTCTGCGGTTTCCACATGGCCCCACATGGGTTTGCCCATGTGGGGCCCACCTAGGTGTGCTTGCTGGGTCATTGCTTTGGCAAAGAGCAACTGTTTCCAAATTCTCAACGATTGTTATGTGTGATAGTATGTTTGAACCACTAAAAATGAGCAAATAGAAATTTCTTTTATCCAGTAATCTGTCATATTTAACGTTAGAAGGTGATTTTCCAGAAAGCCAGCACTCTCATCTTTTCAGGAAGTCTAATCTTCGTGTCCTGCGATCAACCAGCTTCCACCCTCTTATGTTAGCAATGAAAAATTATAAATGCACACAGTGTGTTGGAAAACTGTCTTTTTTGTCAGGCTTGAGTGACAAAAGTAGGAAAAAGACCGATTCTCTTGGCGATTAAAAAAAAACAACACAAAACGGTGTAAAGAAGACCTCCGCACAAGACCTCGTTTATTTATTTTACGATTTTGTTATTGCTTCTGTTTTAAACAGCAGCCGATAAAACTGAACGTTTCAACCTTGACGTGATTATATGAGATGTTTTTACCGAGAAATCGATCAGAAGCGCCGTGAAATTGGTCAGATCCGCCTCTCTGGCTGCAATGCGCGCTCCCGACGCAGGGGGAACAGATTTTCATAGGGGGACAGATTTTCACAGGGGGACAGATTTTCATAGGGGAACAGATTTTCACAGGGGGACAGATTTTCATAGGGGAACAGATTTTCATAGGGGGACAGATTTTCACAGGGGGACAGATTTTCACAGGGGGACAGATTTTCGCACAAGACCGGAAATAAACTCTATCTACTCCCCATAGCTATGGCCCGCATACCCTGTCGAAAAGTTAATTCCTGGTGGAGTTTAAATCTTTATTATTACTACTACTATTATTATTATTTTTATATTTTTTTTCCGGAAATACAGATTCATCTCATATATTAGCCGCCGCAGCTTGTGATGCTTTTCTTCCTGAAGTATCATATGTTAACCAGTAGGTGGTGCTGTTTGTCAAATATAGCCGCATTAGGTTTCGGTTGTTTATTAAGGCTGGTAATTCAAAAAAAAAAAAAAAGAAAAGAAAAGAGGAAAGAACTTGGAGGGAGCTCTCTCTTCTAGCACAGAAAGAGATCAAAATGGCAGCCACGAGTTTCAGCTGCTCTCACGTGCATCGCTCTGATGGCAGGAAGAGAAAAATAAATAGAAATCTGCAGCATAACCACGAGATGAGATTTACCTGTAAGATGTGAAAGAATGCAGCTCCGCTCTTTTTGCGTCATGTTTGCCTCAGGTTACATTTTGTTAGATAAATAATCTCAGAAAGCACTGCCGTTTCCTGTAATAACAGCACATTGATGCACACTCATCATCAGCAGCAGCAGCAGCACCGTCGTCAAATAACATTAGTTAGCAATGTCTTCAAGGTCCACAGGGACACGGTTATGTAACCAGAAAAAGAGAAAAGAAAAACACAGGCAGAGGCGGAGGGAGGCAGCTGAAATGTATGCTGAGAATTGTTCAAATATACATAAAAAGGATGTGGAGAGAGAGAGAGAGAGACGACACGAAGAAGACAGAAACACATGTGACAGAGAAACCTGAAAGCCCAGCAGGGCCGTTCATGAAGCGAGCGAGAAGGGGGGGGGGGGTGATGGCGAGGGAGCAGGATGGAGGAATGAGAGGCGGGGAGTGAGAAGATGAGGGCTTTTCTGGTGCGATCAGTGGCCACACAGGTTAGAGGGAGTAAACAAGGCTGGCTGCCGGCTCCGGCTGTGACGCAGTGAGTCCGTCAGGGCGTGGGCTCAGGCTTATATGGTCATGCAGTATCTGGGCACGGCGGTCTGCTGGCTGGGTGTGTTGCTGTTGGAGCTCACGCCACAAAGAGATGTGGGTCAGTTTACACCTAAAGAAAAAAAAAAAAAAAAAAACAGAAATATATGGACCATTGTCAACAAAAATACCCTCGAATAGTAAATCCTGGCTGGTATTTTTTTTTTTTAATATTTGTGTATTTAGTGTGATTGTAGAGGCTCGTGGGACTGAATTTGTGAATGAAGTGGAATATGTATTGACTTACTGAGGACATACATTTTTATTTTTATAACTGTTTTAGAGTTTTGTTTTTGTTTGTCCCCCCCCACCCCCCCACACCCCTTTCTTTCTCCCCCTGACAGTCTGAGCTCCTGTCGACGTGTGCTGCAGCCAGCAGCACTGCGGTCTCCGCGCTCTGGCCCCGCACCGCTTACTCAGCACTTCTCACCCTCAGCCTCCCAAAACCAGCAGCCCCACTCAGGCGCACCGTTTCCTCGGTAATATTCCCAGTTTACTGCCGCTTACGTAAAGCTCGCTCAAACCCAGACACAGATGTGCTCACACATGCATGTAATCTAATGAAATAAAATAAAAAAACACCCTTAAGCCATAAAGCGTTCACACACAAATTCTGCATGTCACATGCGTCAAACGGTAGAGAGACATTAAAATCCTCGATAATAAACATGGCGGGTTAATGTATTTACACCTCCAGAGCTTTATTGGATTTTTATTTTCACAATACAACCAGAAATGTATGTGAGTTTTATTGGGCCTGAGCTATCTAAGAGATCAATACGAAGCAGTGAATAATTGTGAAGCGAAAGGGAGAAGATGCCTTTCAAGTTTTGCTAAATATGCAGCGCATTTGTATTCAGGCCTGTTGGTCATGTTCTGTAAAAAAATGTAGTCAGACCGAACCGGATTCTACCAGAGGATGTTTCTGCTCTGTAGAGAGCGACTATTTTGATCTTTTTTAATCTAATTATTTATTTATTGCAAAATAGGATGTCTGGTGATGTTTTTTTTTTGTTTTTTTTTAAGTCCAGTCATAACCCACAACTAGATTTAGGTATGGGCTTTGACTGAGCCATTATGAAATATTATTATTGCACCAATTGCAGTTTTCCAGCCGATCACCGATTTTTTTGTTTTTGTTGTTTTATTTATTTATTTATGTTTTTGTTCGTCGCCACTTGTGTCTATTGTTAAACGCACACGTGCAGACACGACCTGGTGGGCAGGGTTTGTCAGAATTCTTTTTTTTTTTTCTAGAACATTTTTAGATTAATCTCAAAATATCAGAGTTTTTTTTTTTTCTGGTGTTTTTTCAACTTTTTGGAGTTCAGAAATGCCCTTGTTTTTTCTACAAATGTTCTGAGATTACGCCCAAAATTTCCGAGTGGAAAGTAACTTTTTTCCTGTCTACAAACGGTCACAACACGCCGTCGTAGTTCATCCTGACTTTTTAAAGCATATGCTTTAAATCACGGGATTAGTGTAGCTTCTTAACTCTGAGTTGCTCCACAGGAACTATGTTCCTAACATAAAACGCCTTGCAGAGATGGAGTCGGTGCGCGGAGCTGATGACTGTAAACACAGTGGCGCTGTGTGGTAAAGCTGTGCAGAGCTAAACAATGGCGGCCCTGTCCTGATGCTGCTGTACCATGCATTATTGATGAAGTCGGCTGCTTTAACTCTGCTCCCAATGATGCATGTGACTGCAGGAAGATACATGCACACCAATGTTCCCCATAATGCTCACACAACACACCTGAACGAGTGAAACTCTTCACAACGTGTGTGTGTATGTGTGTGTGCAGAGCAGTTTCCATAGATCCTTTTATCTTTCTGAGCCGTTGGTCCTAATTTGCTGCAGGTCTGGAATGTTTAATATAAAGATATTGATTAGAATTTCATGCTGAGGCCGATAACGGCGGGCAGCAAACAGAGCAGCCTGGGAAAGAAACCAGAAGCCGAGAGGTTTATTGTCTCACAGGATGGATTATAGCTGCAGCTTTCTCCTGGTTTTCTCTGCTTAGCAGGTTGCTAACTGTAAAACTGATGAGCTGAATGTGTTGGTTTTTTTTTTTTTTTGTACTGTTGTAAGTTGATATTGTTTTTTGTTTTTTTAGAAAGCAATTAAAAGAAATTGCCACAGTTTTGATTTGAAGGTTCAGGTACCGTTGCTTTTTTTTATTACACTCACACGTTTGAGATCGTCAAACTAATTTAACATTAAGGATCGCTTCGATAAAGGGAGAGCATAATCCAAATGGAACCAGAGTAAAGAGTGTGATTACCTGCTAAACCTGCTGACTGTCTGCAGCAGCTGTGAATGTTTTTCTGCATCCCTGCCGATGACTTTTGGCCCATTTTTCTTCCCACTCCAGTTGTTTTAACTCATCAACGTTGGAGAAATTTCAAGCAGGAATAATCTGTTTTAGGTCACACTACAGCAATTCAATGAGACTAAAGTCCAGACTTTGACTAGCCTGCCTCAAAAATCAAGTCCTTTTCACATTTTTAGTGTTGGTTAAAATTTGAAATGTGAATTGGTGCCGTAGAGTTAATTGAAAATAAAATTAAAATTAAACTGAAAAAAGTTTTGGAACTGAAGAAAAAAATCGAAACTGGAAATATAGATTTGAATCTGAAAACAATATATATCTGAAACTACTTTTCAGATTCAATATTTTTTTCAGTTTCAAACTTTTTTTCAATTTGGAAATCATTTTTTAGTTTCAAAACTTCTTTTTTAGTTTCTTTCCTAACTTTTTTATTCTTTTTGCTTTTTAAAACAAAATTTATGGCCCCAATTTAGCCCCATAGAATGCAGATAGCGCCGTCTTACGCTGATTCCAGCTTCTTTAAAACTAATTTTGTGATTTATGAAACTTTACTCGACTTCTAAAGTAAAACAATAAAAAAACTGGGATTCATAATTTTTTCAGAAAGTGGAGCTAAAATGTAATCTCCTTCCTATGAACTAAACGCCATCATTCATCTTGTCTCGTGAGGTAAATGTATTACTGCACCCCTAGTGGCTAAATGACGAACATGTCACTCTTTTCTTTCCCTCTACTTGTTTTGGGGGATTTATTCAACTATAAAATGCTTACTCAGCAACATCATGAAGTGAGGGATATCAAAAGAATTTCTTAAGATATGCTTTCCCTATTAAGGAAGCAAAAAAATGACATTATCTGGGAAAAGATGCTGCTTTGACACACAGTGAGGGTTTTTAGCTATTCATTGCTTCCTAAACTATTATTTCCCTCACAGCTCTGCGTTTCTCTCTTATTGTGATGGATTTGTCCCACTTCATGGTGAGGATGCATCATCCAGGGCCGCAGCGTTCTGTGGCTGGGAGGGACACAAGATGCTACGGGAGAAAACAAACAGCCAGACTGAAGCGTCGCTGAATATTCATGAACTCCCGATGCTATCATGTGCAGGAAAGAGAGGCTGCAGGGTGAAGATGGGCCAACAAACGTAGGCGACGGTTCTGTTCTCTAACAGCTTGTGGATGATAAACATGGAAGGAGAGTCAGCATACACTAAACTCATTTTGTCTGACGAAAGGGTGAAAAGCAGAGCAGATCACGTTGGGGAGATGGTTAGATGTAGGATGGGTGTAGTTCCCTCTGCAGAGGTCGAAGCAGAGGGGATTTTCATTGTGAGAGTTTTGTAATGCTGCTGCTATTGCTGCTGTTGCTGCTGCTGCTGCGCCACAGAATTGATCGAAAGGGAGAAGGTGGGAAACGGGAGGAGGGTCCGTCTGCAGTCCCCCGATGGATCTAATCTCCCTCCCTCTTAATTGTATTCTAAATAGAGGGTGAGGCGTCTGTCTCTGCCTGATTGCCATCAGCCATCATTCTAATGCGACCTCCAGGTTGGACCCATGCATCCTGACACCTGGCGCCCTGCTGTCCAAAACCAATCTGGCAACCTTGGCCACAAGTTGTCCAAGGGTTTCACGGTGAACACAGCTCTGTTTATGGCACTAAAGTCTTTCCGCAGTAATTGTTTCCAATGCAGTTAAGTGGCTGTCTACAGTCTACAGAGGTTTGTTTTCGTGAACAAACAGAGGAACACAGCAGACAGGTCAGGACCGCAGGGGAACCCTGAGCCGTTGCCATGGTTCTGGAGTGTGTGTGGGTGTGACCTTTTCTCTGAACCACAGGTTTCCACCAGTGGAACCCTAAATTTAGGTTGCAGAACTTTCGCCTGCTGTGAGCTTAAGGAGTTGCTGGATGACCATTCCTCTGCTGATTGTTGTCCATGACGGTACAGTCAGGTTTCTTTTCACGAAAGCCTGTTGTTCTTTTAGGAGGTTTTTACACCTGATAGTCCGGTAGACTCAGGACCAAAACTGCAACATTTGTTACATTTTCAGCTGCTGTTGTTCTCTTTCACACTGAGTTATGTCAAACCAACGAAACCCTTTGAAAGACCTATTAGTCCTCTCACCTGTGGTGGCGCTTTACACACAACTACTGAAGGAACTGACATGAAAACCTCTTAAGAAGACACTGGGTGCAATTTCCTTCTTCATGAAATGTAAACAAAAATGCAGTAGTGTCAGATTTTAGTGGTTGTAGGATTTTTTTTTCTCTTTAGCAAAAACCCACAAGGCATCTCTTCTAGTAGTGATAGACACATATAGAGAGTGTGTGTTGATATTACCAGAATACCCTGCATCATAGTCCACTTCCTGTTTTTGCTCCTTATTGTTTGGCGTTCACTTATGCATACGAACCGTGTCAGACTTCACTTTAACAGAACCCAGATCGAGGCGGACCAGAGTTCACTTTTTGCTCCGCATTAGAGTTTGATTGTTCATTCACACCTCCCCAGATTAATCAGATTTTCTAGACAAACAAACTGGAGTTCAATTGTATAGAAACAAACCTGAATTTGTTTCTAAACTATTATTTCTATCAGAGTTCTGCGTTTCTCTCTGTTATTGATTGATTGAAGTGAACTCAACAGTGCTGGTGTGAATTCACCCTAAGTTCTTCTGTATGTCACGCGTACCCATGTTTGGTCTGGTTTCTCCTCCTTGAGTGTCTCTTGCGACACTGGATCACTGGAGCTACTTCTTCCTTGAAGCAAACACAACTGAGTAGCGGTCCCTTCCTGCCCCCTCTCCTGCACTGTCACACATCCAAGCCTGTGTAAACCCCCAGAGAACCACCACTTCCTTATCTAGTGCAATACATTACCAGGTAATTCTCCAGACCCACACTTAGCTGCTCACCTGTATTCCCCACTGTGCTGTCCTCCACTCATGAGAAAGCTGAGAATGTCCTCTCCTTCTCCCTACTTATTCATTCTAATTCTTCTCCTTTGCTCCAAGATGTCATCTGCAACCAGTGACAAATCTTTGGACAGAACTGTGAGACCACTGATCTGAGTTAGCCTATCAGTTAAGCTATTCAGGCCTAAAGTAGCATCTCAATGCTAAACATGTAGCAGCAGCACAGACGTTCCCAACGTTAACGTCAGCGTCCACAGTCCATTTCTAAAGGAGATTCACGAACGATCAGGTTCCTGATTGGCTAGAATAGCACTTTGCACCAATCGGATTTATTCAGTAATTTAGCACGATAAGAATTTTTTGAATTGAAAATGCTGCTTATTTAATCAATATTTAGTTTTTGATTGAAATGCATTGATTAATTACAGACCCTGCAATTAAGTTGATTAAAATTTTCAATCGAAGTCCCACCACTGGTATTGAGGTGTTGAAATGGCCCAGTCAAAGTCCAGACCTTTGTCCATCTCAGTCTCTATGGCAAGACTTAAAACTTGGTTCGCAGACACTCCGCATCCAAACAGACTGAACTTGAGCTGCTTATGCTAATTCTTATTAGCGCATCTGTTTCAACTGTATGCCAACACTGATCAGAAGTTTTTGCTGTCTGATTGTTTTGATCTGTACTGATGCTGTACTTAGGGTGTACTTTACACTTGAACATAGCAAACACTCTTTATCAGCGTAACCCAGAGGAGACGATGTGCCGTTTGACTGGAGCTCTCCAGATGTTCGCGGTGGTTTGTGCCTCAGACCACAGACAGTGGAGGGGAGACGTGCGCCACAAATCATGACGAGGGGAACAGAAAAGAGGGGGTGACTGACGGAGAGGAGCAGGAAACCAGACCAAACATGGGCACGTGTGACGTACGGAGGATACCCAGTTTCCATAGCAACATGCAGGTGGAAGACACTGGGAGCTGGTCTTTGCTCTGCTGAGGTGAAACATTTGCATCACACTTTGATTAGCCCTACATGCAAACAAACACACTCACACGATATCTTCCAACAAATACTACCTTGTGGGGACCCACCGGTCCTTATGGGGCCCTTGGCTTTGACCCCATAATAGGAAGTGTTGTTTTTGGTTTAGGACTAAGGTGTGAATATAACTTAGGGTTACGGTTAGAATCCTGACTTCCTTTAAATCTGGTCTATAAGCCCACCTGGTTGGAGCTGCTTTTGAACCATAATAAATGGATCATTGATCAACATATGCAATGTGTATTGATGATCTTGATGATCTTCAAAATGTAATGTTTGTCTCTGGTTTCTCAGTTGTCGACTGTATGTTGTTTTTATGACTTCTTATTGTGTTTTGGTGATGTAAAGCACTTTGAACTGCCTTGTTGCTGAAATGGGCAATACAAATAACCTTTATTGATCAATTGATTGATTAAGGTTAGTTTAATCAATCTGTTACCCTGTTACTGTTTAGGGTAATGGTAAGGGTATAGAAATAAGTAAAACATGAATGGAAGTCGATTCAAAGACCTTGTGAAATATGTGGTCTTATAAGGTGTGAAATGCTAAAACACACACACCTACATATTAGGAGTGGTGTGACACATTGATGATACAGAGGAGGATGAAAGGGCGGGGAGGGAGTGGGCCGAGGTAGAGATTAAAGTGGAAGGGGACCTGGGTGCACAGAGTGCTCATCCACACCCTGTGAGTACAGCAGACGATGAAGAGGAGAAAGACACACTGAGGAGGAGCGTTCGGGAGGGGTGTGTGTGTTGCATGGTGAGGAGAGTCAATAAGATCCTAGTGGTGAGACCAGGAAAGAAGATCCAGGGGTGGTTAAGGTAGGAAGAGGAAAAGTTCTGGCAGTGCTAAGCCAAGATTAGTCCAAGGTTTGGTGTGAAAAACAGAAAGAGGAGCTTTTACTTAGGCAAGGCCATGGCCTGTTCACTTCCTGTTAGTAATAATGACTGATCCCAGCAGCTAGTTTCAGTCACTGCCCTCATTGGTTTGTCCTAATTGTCAAAACGGAGGGAAAGTCAGAGGAACTCAGTTAAAATCAATGAAACAGAAGTGTAGATTTGGTCGCGGTGGGAAAGGCTTCTGGAGTGAATTCTAACCAGCTGCAGATGCCAAGATTATCAGAGATTGACCTGTTTGGTGTCAATGACAAAAAAAATGTTTAGAGGGGTCAAAGGTCAGAGGAGTGATTCCATATTATTCATCGCCACTTCAAATCCCTTCAGAGAGATGAAACTGTATCAGGGAAGATAAAACAGCTAAGCCTAAAATAATAGCGTCATGTTTCCAGAACTCTTAAAGGGGCAGTGTGTTTTCCAGGCATGTAGAATCATTTTATAGCATAGTCAAGTATCTATGTTACCTTCAGCTGTTATGAAAATGATGTATATATCAAATAGGACTTTGTAACTTCATATCTTAAAATTGGGTATTAGCTATTGCAGGGGTATCGTAGCTACACCTCGAAGGCGGGGTTAGGCCTACCCAGCTGTTTTGCACAGCTGAATGGTTGTCATGGCGATTAAAGGATTTCTCAAACATGCATGAAAGAATCAAAGCAACACACCAGGTATGTTTTTGATGAAAAAATACGATTATAAAATGATTTAAAGCTCAAAAGAGTGGATTTTACATATTACTGCCCCTTTAAGAGGTGTGAATACTTTTGCAAAGCGATTTAAATATGTAAAACTGCCAGGCATTGGGCGAAACTGGTGCAGCTTTCCTAAAATGAAGGAGTGGATTTTGTGGAGCATTTAGACCAAGCAATGAGATGCAGCTCAAACACATTGTTCATTTTTTTGCTCGCTATGCTACCATAGGGTCAATGCTAACATGCTAGTCGGTGTAGCTTTATGTTAGCTTGCTAGCTTCATAGGACAAAAAGCACCACAGAGACTCTCATGTTCCACCCATGCTAACACAAAGCTCTTAGGATTTCTCACTACAGTTCCTCTGCAGAGAAATGTCAGCTGCTCCGACATTCAGTCAGAAACTTACATGCCCTTCCATCCGTCACCTATGTGCACATATGGGAAATTAGGACTGTGCGCATTGTGAGTGCAGTTGGCTTTGACATGCCATTTCCTGTGATCTGGCCAGGAGGGATGTTAGCGTGTGCTCCACTGGGCCCTCCCTACGTCTGTCCTGTTTTTATTTCTCTCCTCTTCTTTGGTATCACTTCTGCTCTGTGCTGACAGTCCCTCAACTTATGCTTTGTTGCATCACATCCCTTACTTAGTTTATGTTACGCTAACCACAGTGTTTTTTGGGGGGGATTTTTTTGTTCGCTTTCTTGTACCTTAATAATACGCTTGGTGGCTTACATAACCTTATGCTGCATCGAGTCCTACTGTTTCCCTGCTCTCCCAAGCTGCTGTGCTGCGTCATGCTCAGCTATTTCTCACTTTGTGGTACTAAACATACTTCTCCTCCCTATATAAATAAGTTCTGCATGCTTCCCACTACGCCAGTATCAAAAAAAAAAACAAAGCAAGGAGAGGTTGCAGATTGAGTGGAAAGGAGGAAAACATTTAAGAGGAAGGAAGGAGTCGCAGTAGAAGACAGAAGTGAGACGATGGAAGAGACATGGAGGGAAGCAAGATGGAAAACAGAGGCTGGTGAGGTGCAGAGCTGCGGGTCGATGCAGATTGATTCCCCCTCTGACAGCTATCCTCACCATCGGATACAAGACCTTCAGTCCCACACTCATCAATGTCGCCACCCATGCCCAATCTATCAGTGCCTCAATTATCAGATTAAATATCCCTCTCCCCCAGTGGGCCAGATGAGACGGAGAGCTATTCCTTCTGCAGGCCTTTGCCGATGTCCATTTACTCGCGGTTCGTTGCTCCAATGAAGATATAAAAACAACCCAACGGGCCTGCAGGGAGACGCTCTGAGAATTTAAACAAGACTTCAGAGGAGGCGAGGTAGCAGAGTGATGTTCATGCTACATGTCTCCATTCCAACACGGCACTTCAGACGGGGGGTGTGAACTTCAGCTGAGATGATGCATCATTTGTTTTATGTATTCCATGCAAGAGGCCTCATGGGGACACAGTTATTGGGACTGTTGCCTTGCAGCAAGAAGGTCTAGGTTTCAAATCATAATCCGGGTTCTTTCCGCAAGGAGATTGCATGTTCTCTCTGTGCATGTTGGGGGTCTCTCTGGGTACTCCAGCATACCTTGTGGTGTACTGATGACCTACCCAGGGTGCCCAAAAATTTGGGACAGTCGGTGGTAGGAGTTTGTCCTGCTGTCAAGGTTTCCCCCAGAAAACATGGTTGGGGCGCTTGGCAGTCATTCATCCAGCGGCCTGTCGTGTTTTTGAGTTAAAAAATGTTTAAAGTTGACAGGAAATTTGAAAATATCACTTGATAATTATGTGTTATTGAAAGATTGGAAGATTAACACCTGAGCACCAACTATAAAGTCTTGAAAAATGCAAACATTTTAAAAAGACTTAAGTAAATTAGCAATGCTCAGCCTGGCTGGGGCACAGGAAAGCCTGGTGGCCCACCAGACTTATAATACACCAAGGGGAAACCCTGGGATTGATTCTTGCTCCGTCCGCCTCTGTCGTTGTGTCCTGGTTTGCCTGCTGGTGGTGGTCAGACAACCCGGTGGCGCTGATGCATGGCAGCGTTGCTTCTGTAACACTTTGGCCATTTCATAAAGTCCAGTGGAAGCAGTAAGGATTAATTAAGTCTTGATGAAGGCTATTATGGAAATTTTTGGTTTAGTGCAAAAACAAACATGTGAGGAAAAAAGTTTTATTTTGAAATCACTGGAAAAAGGCTTGAATTTACCACCTAACGGTGCCCTGAAAATGTACGAGACTAGCTGTCAACGTTCTCTCTGAAGAACTGCGTGACATTGCCGATCGTCCAGAACTGCAAACGAGGTGCGCTGTCATTATTCAGCAGGATTTATTGTGCTGTGGTCCAAACCGTCAGACAGCAAGGGGCGTTTGTAAACCTTTAACATGAAATATTAAAACATAAAAGCTAATCAGTTAGCGGATCCCAACAGCAAATCCAACAACAAGAGCAACTGCACATGAAAACAGCTTTATCTCCTCTGAAAAACAGATCGGATGGAGGAGTCTGACATGAAGCGTGCAGTCGTGACGAGGCGGCGGTGAAGAGCTCTATTAATGTGTTTGGTACAGTGACTAATATGATATTTAAGGGAGAGGAGAGACAAAGGCAGAATTTAGTGCTGAGTCACAGCGAGGCTGCTGCTGCGGCACGGCCCTCCCCCCTCAGCCTGGCTGACTGGCTCCATCTCTCATCCTGCTCTCCTTTACCCCCCAAACACACACACACACTTCTCACTGCTTCCAGCAGGTTGCTTTTACCCTTCTTTTTGTTTTTGCTTCGTCACTCTCTCATCTAGGAGTCTAATTAAGAAGGAAGTCAATCACAGGATGGAGAGAGATCAGAGTGGTGAGCTTGTCTGCCTCCACTGTAATCTTCCCCTCCACGTTGTGTGTGTGTATGTATGCTGCTCTTCAGATACACACACACCTTTCTCTAAAGTAGCACAGGGACTTCAAAGACCTCTCGTCAAAAGTTGGACATTCTGTTTAATCTCTGCAAAAAAACAAGAATAAATCACGGCGTTGTGGACAGAGGGACGAGGAAGAGTCGTTGAGGACTTTGTTTTATCGATGACGCAGTTCTGCTCTGACCTCCTTCATCCTGCCATTCTGAGATTTTGCATTTCATTGTTCTTAGTCGGCAGCTCACTTAGAAACTGACCGGCGAGTGAAGCAGAACCCCGCAGAGTTTCCCCCCCCGTTAAGTAACTCTGCCTCTGGTGTAAGCGCCAGAGGAATGTTTCCAGAAATAAACACACCGCCGCTGATTCAAACGGCTCATTATTCTGCTTCAGAGAAAGTTGGTTATGTTAAGAAATCTGCCTTTGATAGAATAGCGAGTAATATCAAATTAGACCTACCTCAGTCTCCGTTTTGTTTCCTCCAAATGTCTCATTTAGAGAAGGTTACAATGTCTTCAACAGCTGCGCTTCCTTCCACTGGCCATATAATTGCACAAGTTGACATTTCGAAAATAAATTAGTTTAATGGAAACACGGCAATTTAAACAAAAAAAAACTTGTATTTTTGATAAGTTTTGGTGCTGAGATGAGGTGGGATTTTTTTTTTTTTTTTTGGTCGTATCAGAATAGGGTTACTCTAACCCTAAAACTACAACGGAAACTTTTTTTTTTCTTCCCATCATTCGGTTGTTACATCAGTGTCAACCGAATGGTGCCACTGGTGCAAACCACGAAGAAGAAGAAAACAGGAAGTAGTTGCTGGATTGTGACGCGACATGTTTCTTAATGACTTCACAAACTTATTCACGAGTCATTTTAATTGTGTCTCTTATTTAACGGAAACTCCGCCGCCGTGGAATTATGTTTGTTTTTTTATTCTGGCGGTATAGCAACAACGTTTTGTGCTCATTTAGCACGGAAAACACAGCTAATGTGATCACAGTGTGAATAACAATTTTCAAATCCTCTGGACTTTGAGTAGGCCATTCCAGCACATAAACGTGTGGTGTTCTAAATCAGTCTCTAGCTGTGTGTTTCATGTCGTCGTGCTGCTGAAACACAAACAGGAGCCACACACTGCAGCATTTTGGAGAATCTGATCAGGCCAGTAATAACCTCCAACCATCTTCCCATCAGTCTGACGAGCCTAAGAAAAGCTTCCCCACAGCATGATGGGGCCAACACCGTGTTTCACGATGTCTGCCAACCCCCCCCCCACACACACACACACACAAACACACGCACACATTAAACTTAAAAAAAAATTAATTAATTCACAAGGTGAAAAAAAATAAAAATGTGGTAAATAAGTGAAATATCACATTTTAAAAATGGCATAATGTGAAAAAGAACAGAAAGAAATACATGATGAATATATAATGGCATATAATGTTTGTTTGTTTTTAATCAGGGAACTGAAAAAAAAAAGCCCAATAAGAATAAATTAGAAAATCAAGTAATAGAGATGAGGTAAAATTAATAGTGATAAATAATTTATGTTATGCTGTATAATCAAATAAGCTTGGAACTTATTTTATTTTTTGGATGTAATATTTGGTATATTATTTATTCCCATGTTTTTGGCCAATTATGAACAAGATAAATAGACGTCTGGACACTTTTTTCCTCCACATGGTTTCTTTTATTGAGCTTTGAAAAAATCCTTCTCCGAACTGATTTAGCAGAGTTTTTGTTTCCTCCCTCCAAACAGAAACTCCACACACCCCCTAACCAGGTGTGTTCTGCTCACACACTCCTGTCCGCAGAACACACACCTAGCGTTTGCAACAGATAACGCAGCCCTGCGCGCAGCGATGGCTCTCTCTCTCTCTCTCCCTCTCCGCTCATTTTCCTCTCCTCTGGCTCTCCTCTCTGAATGGATTTTTCATGCGGAGTTATCATTATCATTAATTTAGGAGACAGGTTGGCTTCAGAGCAATTGAAGACTCATTTGTTCCTGTGGCAGGCAGCGGCTGGAGGAGCCGGGTCGGGGAACATTCCCACGCTGCCGGGTCGACGTGCGCAGAAAACGCTGTTCTGCTCTGGTTCTGTTTGTTTCACAGGAATGAGCCAAAGCATAATCCGTCCTGAAAAAAAAAAAAAAAAACATAATACATCCACAAAAAACAATAGAAGACTAAACTCTTTATCAACATTTTTACCAGGGTTTCACACAGTAGTAGCTCCTATAACGAGCTCTTTGCAGTTCCACCAGATGTTTGCTAATTGCTGCTGGCTAGTCTGAAGGAGCTGAGTGGAGGGCTGAGGGAGGGGCTCTATGAGGCCAAAACTCAGAAGGATGGAAACTGCAGCTCAGAGGGGGAGCTGCGTCTCGAAGGCGGAGCTAGGTCCACCCAGGTGTTTTGCACAGTTGAATGGTTGCCATGGAGATTTAAAAGATTTCTCAAACATGCATGAAAGAATCAAAACAACACTACAGGTGAGCTATTGATGAGGGCATAACGTTATAACGTGATGTAATGTTACAGAGGGGGGCTAGAAAAAATGGATCAAATTTCCACCAAAAAAACTACAAAATTTTAGATTAATCTCATCAATTTTCTTGAACAGTTTTGGAAATTTCCAAATTTCAGAAATTGAAAAGTTGTGAGAGAAAACTGACATTTTCAGATTAATCTCAGAAATTTTCTAAAACAAACAAAAAAAAACTGAAATTTTTTTTTAGATTAATCCCAAAATTACATTTTTTTTGTGACAGAAATGTATTCCTCCTATTATTATTTTCCATCTACAATGGCCCTAATACGTCATCTTACGAAACAGGTTTATTTAAAGGAGCATACCGAACTTTTCTGCCAGAAAACCAAACAACTTATTTTAACCTCTTGTAATCGATGAAGATATGAAAATATTTATTCATCGGATCACTAAAGACACTGAAAAAAAAAAAGAAAAAGAAAACATCGTTGCATCTGAGGTGAAATGAAAAGCCTGTGTCAGGACTTTAACATGTAAATATTCTCTTTTTCACTCTCTCTCTCTCTTTCTCTTTCTCTGACAGATATCTATTAAAAGCTGCTGACGTCAAAAGCGTCCGCCATCTTTGCCAAGAGCTGCACTGCTCCCCCCGCCCCCATCCCCTCCACCATTGAAGAAGAAGCGAGGAGGAAGCAGAAGGACGCGCAGTGCCTTTGCAGCATCCCAGTCACAGAGAGAGAGAGAGAGAGGGAGAGAGAGAGAGAGAGTGTGTGTGTGTTTCTGCACAGCTGCTGGTCGACACAGACGCTCCGCTCCGTCCCATACTGACTGCGGGCCACTGACAGCAGGCGCAGGTAAGAGCTCACCTCAAACGAAACGATGCACTTTCTTTCCTTCTTTCTTTAACACGAGAGGCTTTGACCGGATCCAAGCGGCTGACGTCATATTTTTGTTTGTTGGTTTGTTTGTCGCCACCCCCCCCCCCCCCCCCCACCCCCCCCCCGCCGGGGGGGGGGAAAAGGGGGGGGAAATCGGCGCTGCTGGTGGGGGGGGGTCCGATGCGTTGTGTTGGCGGGTATTTT